>WTXI01000320.1:0-39934 GCA_022376515.1 Lactifluus volemus
GCGAAAAGTTTCGGGATCTAGCGTTTTATGAGAGCGGTGCGGTGCAAGTGCCCAGAAATGAGGACACCTAAGCTTGTAGTTGATGTCCTAGCATTCAGAAGACTCCTTGTTTCATACAATGCGTGTCCCGGTGTGAGACCCTGAGGGATGTCACTCCATGTCACCAATCACCACAGATGTGATTATTATCCCGCGTCAGTTCGTGCCAGCGCTCCAAGGGCGGTAGGAAAGGAGTCAATGGGTGGACTTAAGGCAGCAGAATTTCCATCCCCAGGAGTTGGATCAATCTGTACCTGTATCGTGCCTAGGTTTTTCTAGGCGCCATTGACAGGCCCGTTACAGTACAGTAAAGCCGATGTACTATTGTCAATGAACCCAAGTTAGTCAACTATTTTCCTGGCCCCTGGGGAATGTTGTTCCGGCACACGCCTACCCTTGAGTAAGCGTCCGCGGAATGAAAGCTAGGTGCCTTTCGTTCTGATAAACCGATCCTGAGGTTGGTGTACGGACGATCCCAGGCGGTACGCGCCGGGTTTCCAAGTTATCTCATCCCATACTCAGTGTACACATCCACTCCCTGGTCGCGAGCGAGTTTCCTGGCCCATTCGAGTCCATCACACTTTACGAGAACCTGACTTCAAGTTGAGACGACGACGACGCGCGTGGGGCTTCCATCTAGGGGAAAGTTGGGCCTTCAAAAGTTCCAAAAGGAAAGAAATGATTAGAAATCCATGCCAGGGATGTGACTGAAACTGTTCAAAAGCCTACCCTTTTGGTATACCCCTGAACTGGAAAATCCACGTCAGATGTCAGCCGACTGGAGCCAAGCACGGTACAGGCCGCCCCTCCGATAATAGCATAGCAGTTGCCAGTCATTGCGTGGGCAACAGCCACTGTGGATAGATAGGTCTGCAGAGGGGACGGGAGTCCCTCACTAGGCACCATCGTAGAGCTAAAAAATTGTTGGGAGCGCAGCCTCGCAAGGCCTAAGTCGACTCGACGTGCGGTGACACGTTATGTGACGCGTGACTGCTGTATTGACGTTTGTGATGTGACGTCACTATCATCGCACGTACCTTGCTTGCGTTCACACTTCCAAGTTACCCTGATCCCCAAATTATGTCCGCTCTTCCGAGGTACGGGCCTTGCTTACTCTTGCAAGAGGAAGGAATCCCGTGCGTGGTTTGGTTCGAGGATGCCATAGGTCACTATGGCGTTCCTACCGTCGTCTTCGACCTGTACCTTCTCGTCTCCGACATTGACGCGACTGCCGAGGTGCTTCTCAATCGAGGGTGGACTTACGCTAAAGAGCAATCTCCCGACTATCACTTTTTACGCAGCCATCCAGACTTCCGACGCTGCCGCTTGAACCCACCGGGCCACGACGACACGCCAATGCAAAGTCCATGGCCACCACTACCACCGAGCAAAGATCCACCCGGACCAACGACTACTACTCTCCTTCCAGCCTCTGACTGGAAATTCCCTTCAGAGAAGCTCCTACTATCCTTTACCCAAGGCTTCATTCCCTCACTGCCCGACTTAACCGATGGTCTAATCGAGAGCCTCTTGGATGCGTCGGGCTTTGAAGATCATCTCTCTGTCCACCTCGCCTATTTGTATGGTAATGTCCCGGCACTCAAGGAGAGGTCCTTTGCCTCTGAATTAAAGCACGAAAATCGCCAGTTCCATCACGACGTCATATCAGGGTTCGAGACAGGGACGCGGAGATTTCTGACTCACGAGCGTCAGGTCAGGGAGGAGCTGCGCAATGGGAAACGCCAACTGCAGGAATGCTCTGTTGCTCGAGTCCCGGAGAACGAGCCGTTTTTCTTCGGGTATTTGCCACCCGCGTTGCAGAAGTTATTAGCAGACAGTTGTGATAAAACCAACTATTGATCTGCATCTAGCTTTTACAAGAATTTGGCCTTGACTTCCGGTTCATTCTCTACACTCTTTTCGTCTCAAATCTACAGGAGCACATTCCTCTTCCAGTCCTCATTGGCAAAGGCCTCGGAATGTCCTTCTGGGGCTGCTCCCTCTGCACACATTACACCACTAGCAACCATAGAACCAACACTCAAATCTGCACCCGGATCACCCGTTAATCGAACATCCCACACACCTCTTGCGCCATGGGTGGAGCACATCCGCACCAATGCCATCGGCGTATCCTCAGGCTCCAGACCTTCCACCACGCATGCAGCGCAATGCGACCGCACCTGCCTCCCCCTCTTTCGCGCACCGGACGCTCGCCGTTCCCACTGTAAGGTCAGCCACGCGGCTGGCCTCGAAACCTCGACTCCTGGTTCTAAGCTCTCTACACCTCGTTCTCGCCGTTCTGATCTCGATAGAAAGGGGCCACGATCGCCCTCGGCCATAGACCCGTTCTTTGCGGCCTCGCGCTGCAAGGCAGTTCCTCTGCTTTTCTCTTTATTCTCTTTCATGCCCCGTGTCTCCCTGTCTCGCGTTTCGTGCTAGTGTGTCCCGCGTCTCCCATTGTTTGCTCAGTTTGGCATCTTTTCTCTTTCGTGCTTAGTTTTCCTTCCTATTGTCTCGGGCTGCGTGCTGTGCCTCGCGCCACGCCCACGTTCTAGGCTGACGGCCTATTGACCTCTTGAAGAGACCGCGAACATCCCGTGAAGTATTCTGAGGGTGCGCGACCTTGAGGGTTGTATTCTTGCTTCCCCTTCCTTTCATGACTTGGTTTCCCTCCCCCTTTTCTCCCTCTATCTTAGAGAGCCTGGACCCTGCGCTACCCCTTTCATACACATCTTGGTTCTACTTACTATCATGACCGTCCTCTCTGCCCCTGTTTACTTTGCTACATTACCTGCCTTTCCGACATCGACATGTTTCCGTTTTAACTACCGGCTCAGATGCATCAGTAAACCTAATCAAACCTTTTTTGGGCTTGCTCAAGCTTGCTCAAGATTGAGCAAGCTTGAGCAAGCTTGAAAGGACACAAAATAGCAAAAGTTCAAAAGGAACCTACTAGAATTACCCCAAAAGTTGTTTCTGCGGTATTTTCAAAAGTAAAAAAAGGTGAAAATACAGTGATTTTACAGGCATTCTGTGGTATAAATAAAGTCAACTTTTTCACTTTTCCACTTTCCACTTGCAGAAGTGAAAAAGTGAGAAAGTTTTTGCACCGTTTACTGATGAGCCAGTATTGCTCTGTGCCAAACTTGGCAACTAGACGTGACTAGGTGACCTAGCCTAGTAACGCCCGTCACAAATCATTTTGCTGATGGACTCTAGCCAGAGAGTAAGACCAGAGCCCGAACCGTACAATCTGCATAGGCCGAGACAATATGTTGCCCATCTGGCTGCTACTGCTGGTTCTCATACCGCCAAACCCATCCCGTTCCATTCCAATAGCGATACTGCCGCTCACAGATCTAATCTTTCGGGGCGCCGGCTGAATCCTTGTTCGGCACCGAGGCAGCATCAAGGGACGCAACTCGCTCCCGAGTCGGGTTACACGGATCACTCTAACCTAAATAAAAAGAGAGGCTGGCGAGGGAACACCCGCCAGCGCGACCCGCACAACGATGTCACACACCAACCCCTCCCGGCAACTCAGCACCGTGTTGAAATGGTTCGAGGAGATTACATCCTGGAATTTTGACGCTGTATCGTCGATGCTGGCGGATGACTACAAGCATACGACGCTTCCCGCATCCGCAGGCGAAGCGCCGAAAGATAAGGCTCAAGGCATAGCGCATGCCAAGGCCATCGCTAGTTTGCTAGGCCACGCCCCCTTGAAAGTACGTGGCAGACGCCAGTCAACATGCACTGATGGGCAGGTCATCTAACGTGCTCCTCCCCACAGTATGAAATCTGTCAGTTGAACGAAAGCCCAGGGAGCATTTGGGTTCATGTACGTCCATAGGGCTCTCGTCATGGGTTGTGCATGGGCTGACAATTCGGGTGCCGTTCCTCTCATGTGTAGGCGAGGCTCTACACCGACAACCTTGCGTTCAACAGCGAATCCATTTTCATGTTCACGCTCAGCTCCGGAGACAACATCCAGATCACTGCTATCCAAGATTACATCGATACCAAGATGGCCGCAGAACTCGCTGCCGCTGCCGCTTCTTCGAAACAGTGATCGACTCACGAAGGGATCAGGGTGCGCGCGATAGATCAAACCAGGCCATTTTGTTGAGTGTCCGCTTGCCTGCTTATTGCATGACGCACGTGTGTGTGCAGCATCATGGTAGTTGATAAATGTACTTTATGTCACGTGAGTTACGTATAGACGATATGGCAAAATGTGTGTATGTACTGCTCGTCTGACAATTCATGCTCGATGTTTTTTTCGTGTCGCGGGACTCTTAGGTTCTCAGAAAGATAGTGACATAGATATCCAACGAACTTGATTATACAAACAGATGACAATTCGAAGCAATTTCATTTCAGCATTAACGAGCACTTTACTAGATAGGTAAAGTAAGGGTGTAAGATTTTCTGATATGTAGGTGTAAGATACCTGGAGGCAGGAGATATAAGTACAGCCGGTGCCCCACTGGACTCCGGTGGAAGAATGCGACCGAATCGGTGTGTCCACCAAACGAGCCTACCCTCATCTCTCACGTCGTCTGGAGGGAAGAAATGAGATGCAGGATCATGACATCCTTCTTCCTCTGAGACAATAGGTTGCCTGCGCGCCCCCTCTGGTTTGGCCTATCGATAACCGCCGGTCCGTGAGGCGTCGTAGGCGCTCCATGACGTCCCGCGCGAGGAAGACTATGCCTTTGTCTGCCTCGTCCAACACGCTCTGCTCGTCGAGCCATTCGAGTATTCGGATGTCGGAAGGGTGAAGCACCGCAGGGTGGGAGTACCGGAAGATGGTAATGAATTCGTGGGCATAGATTTGGACTTCAACTGCGCTGAGCGCTGCGTGGCAGCTCTCTTGTGCAAACGAGGAGCATACTGAAGAAATGACGTGAAGAGAATGGGAACGACGCGTCAAAAAGTAGAAGAATGGGTCAGGGTGGGCACGACGACTCACCCTGCACAAGACAGACATCGCCATGCACTTGTGCAAGCGCGAATCTTTGCGGTGTCATGGTGAGCGTTAAAGATGGAGACAGAGGGGCAGATTTTGGGGAGGTGGACAATGGCGCTTGAACCACAGTAGCCATGGGATCGGGCACTATGAAGGCCGAGGACAGGAACGAGTATTTTATGAAAAGGAAGAGGGGGGCTTGGAAGGGAAGGAACACTGGGAGTGGTGACTCGAAGGCAGTGGGGACTTATATATGGTAACTTAAGTGATGGAACACTCGCCTGGGAGACGCACAGCAACCTATCATAGCGTTTTCCACGCAAATCGAAAACTGAACAAGTATTGGCGCCTAGACCACATCATAACCCAAAACGCGGCTCATGGCCCAGGCTCAGGGGGCCGAGATTTTACGTGCGAGGCGTGAATGTCGTGGGATCCGGAGGAGGGTGTACTACTCCATCGCCCGATGGGCCCCGAAACAAGGTCATCCGGTCAATCGGTCCGAGTCACGCGGTCGCCGTCACCTGCAATTCACAGCAATCACTTTGCCACTAAGTCAAGAATGGTCTATGGCCGGCCTCCCAAGGGGTCATTTCACAAGGAAATAGTTGGGGGGATTACTATTGCTTTTCCTGAAAAAGGGAGGTGAAACTGACTGCGGTTGCCGCCACACGACCCGGATGCTCTTACAAACGTGAACACGCGCTAGCCTAATGATCAATAGAAATAGAAGCGAGATTTTCTCTCCAGATACTGGTCTGGCGATTACCGATTCTCACACCTGGCGCTGTTCTTTGTCACTTGGCATCAAACCAAAGCAGATACCAGTGGAACGCGTACTCGGCCGTCGTTAGTTGATACTGCTCACACAAGTAGTTGTGTGACGTGAAGAACGCCGCAACGGAAATTAGCCGATTAGAGGCTATGCACAGGGGATCTGCGCAGCAGGTCATGTGATCGAGCAGGGACACCAATGCCACCAATTGGCACGTTCGCATTTATCATCACGTAGCTCCGCCTAGGACACACGCCAAAGTTCTTTTGTCAATAGAACATAGAAGGTGCTACTATGCTGTGAACATGTGAACCGTTGAGACGGCTAAGCACGACCATGATCAACTTAGAATGAGGTTAGGGTCAAACCGATTAGTCAGCCACGCGCATGGCCCATGGGTTGGCCACCGCAAGCCTTTTCTCTTGATATTGACTAAGTATACCATGGTTTGCACCAAGTGCGAAAAGGTATGTTCAGCACTACCTCTCAACTCTACCCCTGTCCTAACTAAAGCGTAGAAACTCTCCAAAGTTGCTGCGCCTGATCCATTTCAATCGACTACAACTAGCATCAAGGATGGCTCTCGCAAAATCGGCGAGAACAAGCTAATTGGACGTCCTAAACCTCCAGGAGCAGCTCCAAGCTCTAGCAGAGGCGCTTCTGCCACAAGTTCAAAGAATCGTTATCGGGTATGTGTTTCAACACTGGCGAACTCTCCGCCTCCTGTCAGCTGGTTCTGACTGACGTTCTTTGCGTCAGCCGTACGCTGGCAAATGTAAAGACTGCAAGCAGTCTGTAACGCAAAACCAAGCAAAGTTTTGCCATGGTTCGCTCTTTGTCTCCCCTTTGAGTGTTTTTTCAAACCAGTTTATTGCTTGTAGGCTGTGCGTTCAAGAAGGGAATCTGCTCTATATGCGGGAAACAGATCCTGGACACCTCTGGGTACCAAATGGTAAACAAGTGATCGATCGTCGCCATCCTTACGCTTCTGGATCGCTTCTTCATGGGGGAAGTCGCGTTGTATACTAGTACTGCGTGTATGTTTGGTCCTTTGCCTCAACTATGGCGCATTTACATATATATCCCTAGCTTGCGAACTGTGACTGGGCAGAGCCCACGCAAGAAGTCTAGCCGAGTTATTGTTATTGGGCACCAGTCCCAGGAGCATGATTTTCAAAGATTGCGGGAACGTTGTGCAAATACAGTGGTGTATTTGGTGTCTTTTCTATCTTACTTTACACATCGAGGAGAGCGGTGATCGCGAACTGTAAAAAAACCCAGTTCTCGAACGAATTGGAAAAATTCAAATGCGAACTCCGTCATGGTCGATTGATATCCCGTCATGTCCGATGTAGAGCACTGCATGTGGCGGCCAGGTTTCTGAGTTTCGACTCGTGCTACACATAAAATGTATGGGTATAGTGTGCTGTGCTAACTCCGAGTCGGCGTTGGTGAGCCATAATTAAGGTCTGCGGCACCTGCGGCACCATGCCGCTTGTCATTATCAATCTCCTTCCACGGATCGTATGCATAACCCGTCTTTCCAGCACAGCAGGGATAGAACGCAGATCCTTGAAGCCACAGAGAGTCTATCTTCTGTGACTTCAAGGACCTGCCTTTTATCTATTCTGTTTTGAAGGGGTCCTTGTCATCCCTGCCACATTCACTTTTTAACAAATTTAGCCCGTGCCCGCGCATATGGACTGCTGCGCTTTTAGAGTCAAAATGGTCCGAGTACAGCGAGTCCGCATCAATTGTCGTCTCTATGCGGACGCAGCGCGCACCTGTAGCTGCCCGTCCAGATACGTAGACATAGTAGTGACACCATTCAGCATAGATTCAAAGCCATGGGCAGGCGCGGGATAGTAACTTAGGCGGTTGCAGAAGAGCCGTGGCATGAGCGGAAGTTACCAAGTGATCGATTCGTAGGGGGAGCGTAGGAGGGGACGTTGCGCCGGTCGAGAGCGGTGTGTGTGAGCACAAGACTGAGGTCCCGTCCCGGGCCATCTGACCTGATGCTCCCATCCGTAGACAAGACGTAGCTTGCGGACTAGAGGGGGATAGACGCTGTCGGAATTTCCCATAACCAAAACTTGTTGTTGCACTGGAGAACACACAAGATGGTTGGAAATTGTTCAGCTGTTTGTCGAGTAGAAGGCAGATGCGTTTGACAGTCAGATCTGAACTGCATAATATCTGTCACGCCCGCTGATGACAGGTGTTAGTAATCAACTTACATCATCGTTTTCCTTTCTTGGCCTTCGGATGAGCTTCTTACGGTCCTTCCGTCCTTTTTCGTGACGATAGCCTGCCTTTCCTGTTCGTTCCGCACAAAAAAAACATATGCGCTGGCCTTAACGAGTATGTTTTGTGACGTGTTACTGTCACTCTGGTATGTTTCTCCGCCATCGTCCCTGTATGTTTTTTCGATCGATATCATCGGCGTGACCCGTCAGGGTCACGCCGCAGCGCCTGCTCGACCCTACCCATCGCCAACCAAGAAAGTTGCTGGAAAGACCCGAAGAGTGCTTGTTGATGTCTAGGATGTAAGCAAGCAAACCTCTTCTCGGCATTGGGCGTCGCAATAAGGACATCTCACGGTTGTTCAATTCTTTCTCGAGTGGGGTGCAGATGGAATACCTGCGATGGGATTGGCCAGACTAGAGCGAGATGTCTTGAAGTTGCTCCGCTACTCGAGCGCGGTGCAGATACGAATGCCCCGGGCAGAGGTGATTGAACTCCACTGCACCTAGCATCGTACGCAGGGCGTCTCGAAGAGGCGGAGTTCCTTCTTGATCATGGCTCAGACGAGAATGTCCAGACTGACGGTGATCCAGGTCAATTAGATCTAGCATCATGAGAGGGACATCATAACCGTAGCCTTGGTAGACTCTGCTTCAGTTGCACGGGTGACATTTGGCTTCATGATCCTGTGTCCGATATAGGGGGATCCAACCATCGCTATTGCGAGCGGAAGGGTTTTTCCATACACCGTGGAGACAACCATGGTTAATGTATCATCGATTCATCATAGATAAGACGTGTTCATGGTGCCTTGTGGGAACTAGATGATTCTGTTTAGCAGTGGTGGCGGTCTTGAATTAAAATTTTTTTGCAACGTCACAACGTGACATGGCGAGTTTGGGACTCAGCTAATTGGTTGATCTCTTTCGAGCTGTGGACAGAAAACAGTAGAGTAATCGCCACCACAAATTCACACAGCGACGAAGACCCAGGCCAACTGGCTCCCTTACCATGAAGCCTGCATGAGGGTTTAGTACGGTCAGTAATAGACACCGCCCAACCATCACACTGACTTATACCTATCCATGATACCTTGAGCCCCCGAACCTCTCCCCCAAAGCCGCACAAACTTACAGCCCTACATCACTGGATGACCGTGACACCAAACAACACGAAACCCCAAAGCCATACTCACTGCTCGAGCGGTAGTCTCAAGGAGCAGCTCGGCCCGGGCAGAAAGCAGAATTGCTGGCCGGGGTTTGGAGTTAACCCGGACATTTTCACAGAGCCATTAGGGTGAGAGGGTTCTGATCAAACTTGTGCTTGTACTGTTGTTCTGGAAATAAGCGGATAATAAATGCCTGTTGATTGTGGTCGTTGTTTCGAACTAGGCCTATCGTGACGATAAAACAACACTCCTATTTTGAGGAGCTACAAATTCATTCGTCATTTCTCATCTCATTTCAGGTCGACAACATTTGCTGTTGGTATACGTCATAAATTTAACTGTCGTGCCTCTTATTTGGGCGGCTATCGATATCGATATCAGGATACTGCGGTTGTGCAAATGCCACTGGAACCCCTACTACTGCAACCCGCCATCTGGTTTTCGCGATATGAGTACTCTTTCTGAAATTTCTGTTTTTCAAGCACTTTTTCAAGCCGCCTGCAAGAAATATGAAGACCGGACGGGGACAAACTTCATCGAACATCCACTCGCCACCCAGCTTGAGACCTGCCATTCTTTCGAGTCTCTCATTGTCCTTCTCCAAGAACAAGCACGAGTCTTCCATGAATTCCGGGGAGGCAAAGAGAAGGTGATGGTCTCGCTCAACCATACGTACGTGTCCTTGTAACATAGAAGTCTGTCAGGATATCCTACACAGTGGCGGGAGCTACGATGTGCTCGCGAACCTTTTCGAATATATCACAACCTTCCTCCACCGGCTTGATATCTATGTCAAGATCCCTTCTACAGTAGCGATGACCGAGATAGTGGTCAAGATAATGGTCGAGCTGCTCTCCACGCTTGCCCTGGCGGCCAAACAAATGAAGCAGGGGCGTCTGGGTGAGCCACTCCTCATTGGTAGCATGACTTGACTGAACGTAAAGCAGAGGAAATCACACAAGATGTTCTAGGAGAGGCTGAGGTTGAGGCAGTGCTACAGAGGCTGGATGGACTGACCCAGGCTGAAGCTCGCACGGCCGTAGCACAGACGCTCCAGGTTGTCTACAGCCTTGTCCAAGATGTGAGGGTGGTTATGGACGGTGAGAATATTCTATCCTATCACTTTCAGTCTTTTCTTGAACGTCCGGGACTTTCATTAGGTTATAAAGCAACTGCAGACAGTGTTCAGGAGGCTCTAGGTATGTCGGAGTAGTGGAAATGAAGCTGGCAGTACCATGTCTGACGGTCCCCGACTGGATGTCAGCAATGACGAGGCAAATCACAATTGACATGAACGGTTCAAGACGTAGGTCATTTCTATTCATAATCTCGCGACCGCTGAACAGCAACACTGAGTCTGCCCCGCAGGTGACAAGTTGGCGCATGACATCCAAAACTGGCTATCGCCCCCAGATCCCTGGGAAAATCACAACATCGCGTCAGGAATTCGCCATAAGAAAACCGCGACATGGTTCATTCAAAGTGCCACTTTCAACGATTGGAAATCCTCTGGTTCTCTCATATGGATCCATGGAAAACGTCTGTCTCTCCTCCTTATTCTCCCGATGAGAACAAGAAACTGATGAGGACAACATCTCATTTTGTAGCGGGATCTGGGAAAACTATCCTATCGTATGTCAGCTTTCAACGTTTTTCGTTGTCGGAACTCATTTTTCCTCAAGTTCCACGATCATTGAGCACATCGAACAGATGCGGAAAGCTGGATTGGCGTCTCTGGCTTTCTTTTATTTTAATTTCAGAGACGACAAGAAGAACGACCTCCGCAGCTTACTCTCATCCATTCTTTTCCAACTTTATTATCAGTCCGAATCATACTGCAAGGTTATTTTGGATTTTTATTCGACTCATCGTCGTGGTTCGCAATATCCAAGCGACGCCGCACTTAATCAATGTTTAACTGATATGCTAAAATCCCCGGGCCAAGCCCCAGCCTACATCATCCTAGACGGGGTCGACGAATGTCCAAAATCTTCTAGTAGATTGTACCCTCGTGAAGGTGTCCTAACGCTCGTGGAGGAGCTCGTTAATTTACACCTTCCAACCCTCCGCATCTGCATGACGAGTCGACCTGGGGGTGATATCAATACCGCCATTCACCATTTAGCGCTTCACTCCATGTCTCTTCATGACGAGAAAGGACACATCCAGGACATACTCGACTATGTCAGGTCCATTGTTGATTTGGAAATGCGGAGCTGGAGACGGGAGGACAAGGAACTGGCAATTGATGCACTTTCCAAAAGCGCTGGAGGAATGTGAGGCGCTACTGTCGTTGATATTTATGACGACCACTCATGTTTGTCGTACAGGTTCGGATGGGTTGCGTGTCAGTTGGACGTTCTTCGTGACTGCCTTCCACTACGTGCTCGGCGTGCTCTGGATGAATTTCCAGCAGCCCTCGCCTGGACATATGAACGAGCCCTACAAGATATCCCCGATACCAAGTGGGAAGCTACCCACCTTCTCCTGCAATGCGTCCTAGTGTCTTCTCGCCCGCTTCTTATCGAGGAGCTTGCAGATTTTCTCGCATTTGATTTCAACGCAGCGCCCCTTCCCAAGTTCCAGGCGGATTGTCGCCCGGAAGACGCAGAAAATACTTTGCTGTCTACGTGTCCTAGCTTGCTCACCATTATCGAAGTCAATGGTTCAAGAGTCGTTCATATTTCCCACCCCTCACTGAAGGAGTTTTTGCTCTCTGGGCACCTTGCCAGTTCTATGGCAGGAGATCGAATTTCCCGTTACCACGTTAATCTGACACATGCACACACCATTGTCGCCCAGGCTTGTCTGAGTTTCCTGTTTTCCTTGGATATGGGGATCAGCAGGGATAACCTCATGAAGCTTCCACTCGCCAGCTACGCTGCCCGTCACTGGGTGGATCATGCCCGATTCAGTCACGTATCACAACGTATCCTCGATCCTATGAAACTCCTTTTTGACCGGGAAAAGCCGTATTTTGCAGTCTGGCTCTCCATATATGACCTAGATGAATACAGGCGACCACACCCACACCAGAGAAGCTCGTCACGAACCTGTGCCAGCGGGACCCCCTTACATTATGCGGCCATGCATGACCTCCATGACGTAGCAAGCTTCCTGATTAGCGAATCCTCGTCGGACATATATTCCATTGGCACCTCCCATTTCCAAACTCCATTGAGTGTAGCATCGGAAATGGGACATGTCGAGATTGTCCGGCGGTTCATCTACCGTGGCGCAAGTGTCCTTGTCCGAGACACGGACCAGCGGACTGCATTACACTGGGCATCGCAAGAAGGGCATCTAAAAATTGTTCATATCCTCCTCGAACGGTTTAATCAACCCCAAGCTCATGTGAATGTCGTGGACGCCAATAGAGATACTCCCTTGCATTTGGCTTCACGTAAGGGTCATCTCGAAGTTGTTCGGTTCCTTCTCCAATGCGGCGCACGTACGGATGACCGGAATGCTCTCGGCCGGACTGCATTGCACCTGGCATCAAAAGAAGGACATACACAAGTTTATCAGCTCCTTCTCGAGAACGGCGCAGATTCGAATGCCTGTGACTACTGCTGCAAACAGACCCCATTGCATCTCTCTTCGCGAGAAGGACGCCTCGAAATTACCCAGCTCCTTCTTGAGCATGGTGCACAAGTGAATGCAAGTGACACGACCGGACGGACTCCGTTGCATGGGGCGTCGCAGGGAGGATATCTCGAAGTTGCTCGGCTTCTTCTCGAGCTCGACGCCAATGCGAATGCTCGGGACAAGAAAGGCCGGACTCCGTTACGTTGGGCGTTGAAAAAAGGACATTATAAAGTTGCTCAGCTCCTCCTTGAACGTGGCGCTGATACGGATGCCCGGGAGGGGAGCTACCTAACACCGTTGCACTGGGCCTTGCAAGAAGGACGTTTCGAGGTTGCTCAGCTCCTTCTCGAGCGCAGCGAAAATGAAGATAACCGAGATGGGAGCGATCACGATTTGACTCCTTTGGACTGGGCATCGCGGGAAGGGCATGTTGATGTTGTCCGGCTCCTTCTTGACCACGGGGGAGGTGTGGATACCCGGGGTGGGAAAAAGCAGACTCCATTACACTGGGCATCACTCGAAGGACGTCTCGAAATGGTTCAGCTCCTTCTCGAGCGTGGTGCACATCCAAATAGTCAAGATAACCGTGGCCAGACACCGTTACATCTAGCATCGCTCGAAGGACATCTCGAAGTTGCTCGGCTCCTCCTCGACAGCGGCGCATATGCAAACGCCCGTGACGGGGGAAAGCAGACCCCATTACACTTGGCGTCGCAGAGAGGGCGTCTCGAAGTCGCTGAGTTCCTTCTAGAGCGCAGCGCATATGCGAATGCCAGAGACGAGAGAAAACAGACCCCATTGCACTGTGCATCGCAAGAAGGACATCTCGAAGCTGCTCGAATCCTTCTTGACCGGGGGGCGTACGCGAATACCCCGGACTCCACCGGCCAGACTCCAATGCATCTAGCGTCACGAGGAGGTCGTCTTGCGATAGCTCAGCTCCTCCTCGAACACGGTGCACATGCGGATACCCGGGACGGGAGCGAGCGGATTTCACTACATGGGGCATCACAAGAGGGGTGTCTCGAAGTCGCTCAGCTCCTTCTTGACCACGGTGCAGATACGAATGCCCGAGACAGCGGTGGTAGGACTCCGCTGCATCTGGCATCGTACGCAGGATGTCTCGAAGTGACTGAGCTCCTTCTTGACCAAGGTGCAGATGAGAATGCCCAGAACGACCGTGGCCAGAGTCCATTGCATCTGGCATCGCGAGAAGGACATTGTGGCGTTGTGCGGTCCCTGCTCGCTCGGGGCACAGACAATATTGATATGCAGAATTACGAGGGCCGGACGCCGCTCCAGGAAGCCTCGGGAGGTGGACATCGCGATGTCGTGTTGTTGCTGTCAGAGCACGGAGCCAGGGAGAGAGTGTAACGCGTACTGGTTACTCTTATATAGGGATTAAGGGGGAGAGAGGATCGCCCTTGATCAGATGATGCTGATTAGCAGTACATTTCACATGTAAGATCTGGTTCTTTGGCATGTATAAACGGCATAACCACTAGCCTGAAATGGACACAACGTTGGAGGAACAAAGGAAGAGGAGAAAATGCGTGATCGTGGAGGCGAATAGGGGCGGACAAATTATAGGGGCGTCAGATCCATCACTTTTGACTATTGGCATAGACTCACCCCGATGTCTCTGACAACGCTGTATGGACAGGTGGGATAGCGTTGCCATCGTAGGTATAGGGTATAAAGGCTGGACAATGCGCTGACTCCGAGTAGGCGCCGAGCGGCGCGTACGTGCGCGATCGCGTGATTATTAATAACTATGTGATTATCTTGTATCATATCTAATCTGGGCTCTCCCGTCGCATCTGATCCGATGATGGACCCTGAGGAGATATTGTCCTCCTCACTGGGGTCTCTTTACGACTACGCGCCAATCGCACACTCGCATCAAGGCGGCTTGTTCACATACACCCATAGTTTTCAAGACACCCACTCAACGTCGCTCACGATCACAGTATCAACACCAGATACGCAAACCGAGCACTGGTCACTTCATGCCTCCTCTATCTGGGTCTCTGCACTATACGTTGCCGATCACATTTCTGAGCTCAATCTCCCTGAAAAGGAGACAGTTCGGTTGATAGAGTTCGGCGCTGGCGCCGGCCTGCCTAGCATCCTCATCGCCAAGGCCTACCCACACATCCGTGTAGTCGCGAGCGACTTTCCAGACCCGCTGCTCATTCGTACACTTAACGAGAACGTGACGCGCAACGACGTGAGTCGGAACTGCGTCGTCGTTCCGCACGCTTGGGGCACCGCAGACACAACCGAGCTATTACCCTCGGCGGACGTCGTCCTCGCAGCGGATACGCTTTGGAATCCAGAACTCCACGCGGCGCTACTCCAAACGATCTGTGCCGTGCTCGCTCGTACACGCACGGCACGCGCGCACATCGTGGCAGGGCTCCACTCGGGTCGGTACACGCTCGAATCATTCTTCCGCGCCGCGCGTGGGGCGGGTCTGGTGCTTGTCGAGGTGGTAGAGCGTGAGGTGCAGGGAGACGGCCGTCGAGAATGGGATGTTCGACGTGCGGAGAGTGAGGATGAGCGTGAGAGGAGACGATGGGTTGTCTGGAGTGTGCTGAAATGGGGCGACTAATGTTTCTATCAATGACTATGGAAAGGCAAGCTATTTGGCGTCGGTTTTCCAGATGGCGAGGCTTGCATTGAATCAACCCAGAGTCCTGCTGGCCTTTGAGAGGCGCGCTCCTACATATTTTCTTGTCTGCACCGTGAGCGTGAGCCAAAGCCAGAAGTGAGGTTAGGGTCTACTCCATTCGTCATATGATCGATGAGCGTCGAGATTGTGCCGTTCATGTAACATCTACAGAAGATGCCTTGTGGCTATACTCAACCAATTCCATAATTATCTGGACATCTATCTCGATGTACTTTGGTTAAGTAGATAATGATTTAAGATCCAAGATTTCAGCAAAATTAACTACGAAAGAGGCGATTATCTGCAACGTAGAAGAGTCGGAAATATAGTGTAGATTTCATAGCAGAGTGGGAAGGAATGGGAGCAGGCAAATGAAAGTGGATATTTACAACCCACATACAGAAGGAGAAACCTTATGGGCGACCACATCGACGGCACCCGCACCAATTTGACCATTGGTCAATTTCTCGAACGCTTCCTTTGCGATGTTGAAGCCCGAGCCGGCGGTGTCGATAGCGGTCAAGTTGATCGTCGTGCCCGTAGTCGGGTTGGTCAAGCTCCAGCACCCGCCGCAGTTGGTCGAGTTGAAGGCGACGTCAAAGGCGCCGCCGATGAAGGGGAACGAGGGCAAGCTGCCGAAGGTCGGGAATCGCGATGCGAGCCCGTTGACGCCGTTGGAACACGCGACGTTGTTCATCGAGCCGGCACGGTTGTCGAACGTGGTGTCGAACGTGGCACGCGCAGTTATGGTTGGTGGTGGCAGCGACGACGCACTGGGGGTGGACGATGGACTCCATGAGTGTGCAGGTGCCTGAGGCAAGGCATGGGCGGCCTGTGTGAGGAACAGTGCGAGTACGAGGGTAACGGTATAGAACATTGTAAGAGAAGGATGTTGTGAGACAAGAGTGTTGCCAAAGTCGCTGAGAGTTGTGTGATGATGCACTTCCAGAGAGAAACAGACGTCATTTTATACGCCAAGTTGAGGAGGTGCTGGAGTACGCACAGCCAACTGGCGCCCTCTAGTGCTGCATTGTTGGAATAGGAGGGTCAGTTATGCCGACAGTGGTGCATCGCTGTAATCTTCTCCATCGAGTTTGTCAAACGACAAGATAAACCACGGGAGCTGGGCTGAGTTGGTCTAGCTCACGAGAGCCTGTCAGAGGCAATGATAGGAGGAATTATAACATACAGTTAGAAAGAGTGTTCGGTACAGTCCTTTCCCCGAGATGAGGTGCTCGGTGATACCGATGCATCCTATCGATATGGTCTGCGCCCTACACCAACACTGGCGGTCAAGGAATAACGTCGATGGGTGTAAACAGATAGCGTACTAGTGAGGACATCACAGCCAATTTCTTTCTCCTTGCGCTGTTTTGAAACACTGAGCAAGCTCGGCTATAGCTCAGGGGGTTAGCCCTGTGCAAAGAAATCCGTCACGTGCAAACCGGCTAAAGCTACAGAAACGAACTCCCCACAACCCACCATTGTTCTCGTCATACAGTATGAGTGCCCCTTCTGAAATTTCAGTTTTTCAAGCACTTTTTGAGGCTGGCTGCAAGGAATATGAAGGACGAACTGGGACAAAACTCATCGATCATCCATTTGCCACCCAACTCCAGACATGCAACTCTTTTGGGTCGCTCGTTGCCCTTCTTCAAGAGCAAGCACGAGTCGTCAATGAACTTGGGAGAGGTGAAAACGAGGTAAGTATCGCTCAAAAATTGCATAGTGTTTTCGGATAAACAAGGGAGTCAGAGCTCCATCGGTCCTACAAAATTTGACGTCCTCGTGGGCTTGATTGAATCTGTTACCCTCTTCCTCCATCGGCTTGATATCTACGTTAACATCCCGCCTACGGAGGTGATGACAGAAATAGTTGTAAAGATAATAGTTGAGCTGCTCTCTACGCTTGCTCTGGCAGCCAAAGACACGAAGCAGGGCCAACTGGGTAAGTGCTTCCCCGCTAATTGATCACATTAATTGCTGAACGTGGCGCAGAGAAAACAATAAATATTAAGGCTAAGGTGGTGCTACAGAGGCTCAACATGCTCACCAACGATGAGGTTCGGGCGGCCTCAGCCCAGACTCTTGAGATTGTCTACAATCTACTCCAGAATATTAGTGTTGTCATGGAAGGTGAGAAAATTTCACCCCCTTTGTTACTCTACCCTCCTAAGCGTCTGTTACAATAGACCGCAAGGCTTTTACAGACAAGTCAACACGTCGGTTATCCTCTTAATAATACCGCCACCATAGTAGCGCTGAGTCTGTCCCACAGGTGATCAGTTTCAGCAAGACATTCAGACCTGGCTCTCTCCCCCAGACCCATGGGAGAATCAAAGCATCGCGTCCAAACTTCACCATAATGGAACCGCGGCATGGTTCATCCAAGGCAACACTTTCGCCGAATGGAAATCCTCCGGTTCCCTTTTATGGATTCATGGAAAGCGTCTGTCTGTCTCATCTATTCTCTCGATGAAAGTGGGCAACTGATGACCTCAATTTCCTAGCGGGCTCCGGTAAAACCATCCTTTGGTACGTCACCTTCCTGATAGTTTCCATCATGGCAACTCATTTTTCGACAAGCTCTAAAGTCATCGAGGACCTCGACTGCATGCGTAAGGCTGGACTGGCCTCCCTGGCCTTTTTTTATTTTGACTCCGGGGACGACAAAAAGAAGGACCTACGCAACTTGCTTTCTTCCATTCTTTTCCAACTTTATCATCAATCCGACCCCTACTACAAGATTATGTCCGATTTCTATTTGGCACACCGTTGTGGTTCGCAGTATCCAAGTGACGCCGCACTTACACAATGTCTAAATGACATGCTGAATTATCCTGGACAAGCTCCAATCTACATTGTTCTGGACGGACTCGACGAATGTCCGAATAGGTCTGGAAGGCTGTACCCCCGTGAAGAGGTTCTACTACTCGTGGAGGAACTTGTTGATCTCCACCTTCAAGATCTCCACATTTGTACTACCAGCCGCCTATACATCGACATTAAAGCCGCCATTCATCCCTTAGCGTCCCATCCCTTGTCCCTCCATGACGAGAAAGGACAAATGCAGGACATTGTCAACTATGCGACGTTCATTATTAACTCGGATCTGGGAATGCGAAGATGGAGAGCGCAGGACAGGGAATTGGTCATCAACACGCTTTCACAAAAAGCTGATGGGATGTAAGCTAATGGCTCCGTGGATGCTACTCAATGATCGCTCATTTTTCTGTGATACAGGTTCGGATGGGTTGCTTGCCAGTCGGCCGCCCTCCGCGGCGCCCTTCTGCCACGTATCCAACACGCCCTGAATGAAATCCCGGAGACGCTCGATTGGACGTACAAGCGGTCCCTACAGGATATTCCTGACATCAACATGAAATGTGCCCACCTCCTCCTGCAATGCGTTCTGGTGTCTTCCCGGCCCTTACTTGTTGAGGAGCTTGCAGAATTTCTCGCTTTGGATTTCGACGCAAAACCCCTCCCCAAGCTTCAGGCCGGTTGGCGCATGGAAGACCCAGAGGATGCCCTGCTGTCTACGTGTCCTGGATTGCTCGCCGTCGTCGAAGTGAACGGGTCCAGGACCATTCAATTCTCCCATTTTACGGTGAAGGGATCCTTGGTCTCTAGCCGCTTCGCCTTGGGGAAGGACAGAAGGTCCCTTGATACGGCCCGTGCGCATGCCATCGTTGCGCAGGCTTGTCTGGGTGTTCTGCTGTCGCTAGATGGAGAAGTCAGCGGAGATAGCCTCGAGAAGTTCCCTCTCGCTAAGTATGCTGCTCGTCACTGGGCGGACCATGCCCGTTGCAATCCGGGCAATGCCTCTTACGGTCCGGACCGTACTTGGGACGTACTGCTGCGTAACATCAGCGATGCCACGAACCTTCTCTTTGACCCGTCCAAGCCACACTTTCCAATTTGGACCTCCATATTCGACTTGGACGAACATAGGCGATCCCCCCCGCGCACCAAGAGCTCGTCACAAATTAGAGGGACTTCCTTACATTATGCTGTAATGTATGACCTCCCTGACGTAGTGCGAGCCTTACTCAAGGCATCCCGTCAATTTGTAAATGACGTCGGCGCTCGCACATCCCACAACCAAACTCCGTTGACTGTGGCATCCGAAATGGGACATTTAGAAGTCGCACGGATTTTGCTCGACCATGGCGCACAGTGTAATACCGGGGACGGGAACAATCGCCCTCCATTGCATTGGGCGTCGCAAAAAGGACACTCCGATATTGTTCAGCTCCTCCTCGACAAAGGCGGAGATACGAGGAAACAAGATGGGAGAAGGCGGACGCCATTACATTGGGCATCGCAAGAGGGTCACCTCGATGTTTGTCGGCTCCTCCTCGACCGTGGTGCGGATGTGAATTCCGCAGGTGACAGTGGCCAGAAACCATTGCATCTTGCGTCGCGAAACGGACATCATAAGGTTGCTCGGCTTCTTATCGATCGCCGTGCATCTGTGAATGCCAAAGGTGACAGTGGCCTTACTCCGTTACATCTGGCATCGCGAGAAGGATGCCTTAAAGTTGTTCAACTTCTTCTTGTGCACCGCCCAGATGCGAATGCCCAAGACGACGATGGCCAGACGGCACTGCATCTCGCATCGCGGCAAGGACACTTCAAGATTGTACAGGCTCTGCTCGAGCACGGCGCGGGCAGTGTCGATGTGCAGACCTATGACGGCCAGACTCCATTCCAGCTAGCTTCAGCACGTGGACATCAGGAAATTATGCAGTTGCTGTTGCAATATGGGGCCACGGGGGATGTGGCAGTTGAGGGTCCAGAGTCAGCTGAAGGGTCGCCCGCTGTATAGGCATTCCTACACTAAAGAGTTCATAGTCGTTAAAAAATGTATTTTTCAAGATGGGATTGAGGCCCGTGACTTGGCACTATGGTATAAAGGCTATAGGCTAATATGTGCAGCGCCATTATGGATAGCACTCAATTTGGTTCACAAGCAAAGCTTTATTTAAACACAACTAACACATGTGGGACCATGTAGATCTATCATGCTGTCCCTGGAAGCATCTGTCAAGTCCCTTTACAATTGTGTCTGCATAGATATTTGGTGTCTATCGCTGTCTCCAAGGCTGTCTCTTATTAACTGGTAGATCGGGGTTGGGATGAGTGGACTTACGTACACGGATGCCTTAGTAAGCTGTTGCTTTGGGATAGCCACGTGACAAATGTAGGGATGTCGAGTTGGAGGACACTCGTTGGGTGATGCTCGTTGGTCGTTCTCTTTCGTGAGGCAGGTATGGCCCTTCACTTATTGGAAGGAGGTTATGGTATTGCGACGTTTTAAGCATGATATATGTGCTGCGCATTGTCAACACCGGCAGTCTGGTACCTATCTGATGGAACTTATGGGCGGCTGGTACGTGCTTTCTGACTCGCTATTCGTTGAAGAAGGCTTGCGCAGCCGCGGCATTCTGGAACTTGAGGCGTGCCTCAGCTTCCATAGGGGTTCCATACCTTTCTATGGCGTTATTGAAGCTTGCACTCTAGCCAGCCAGAGTGGTCGGGGCTTGAATGGGAGTCTTTTCTTTTGTTTGATTATAGTAAGTGCATGTGTATGCGATAAAGCTACGTGTGGCATGCAGTGACGTGGACTCCCGACCGTAGTTGTAGCGCTAGGACTTTGTCTGGGGTGTCAGTCAACGAGTTTCTTAGTATGTGAAGTGATTAGGCTGCTATATTGTCGTGACGTAGAGACAGTATTTATGTACTTGGTACAAGTGGTATTGACAAGTATGATGATTGATATGGAGGCCAGTGGCATGAGGCAATGATCGGCGTGTCTCCATGGCTTGGGAGGACAATTGTACGGGTGAGGAAGTGATGCTATAGTATTAGGCATAGTGTCGATTGAGTGGCTAACGGTGGGGGGGGCGATCTCTTGCTCTAGTCGCCCTGACCCCCAAATCAACTGGCGTACTGGGATGAACCAAAATGGTGATGTGGGAAAAAGCGCAGCTAACTGCGGAAGCATCTGCCCAACCACTTATCTACCCGCGCATACCCTTCGAGTCGGTTCTGTGTGTTTCCTCTCTTTTCTAGCAATGTCCTGGGAGTTAAACGAAGGAAACCCTTACTTCCCCATCCCATCCTCCGTGGAGGCTCCTCCGTTCGAACAATTTGAGCATGACCTCGAGCAGATAGACTGGGGGTCCACCCAGCTACCTATCCCTCAAGATTTTATCATCTATCGTGACTTTATCGCTCCACCTTCTGTCTCCACCGTGACCGAGTCCGGTACATGTCCATCCACCCCGTCTGAGTCTTCGGGTCCGTCTATCATGATAGCCTCGGGGTACAGTATCGACCCCTCGCAACTCTTCAACGACGGACTGTCGTTCGGACCGTTGCCCCCTTCTCCAGCTCCCTCACCTGTCCACATGGCATCCGCTTACTTATACTCCGATTCCGGCACAAGTTTCAGTTCGCAAGAAACAGCTCCTCCCGTTCAGCAGATGGTTTCTCCCGGTCCATCGCCGTCTTCTCCTGAAATCCCTCCCCAGGGAAAACTGGATGCTTCGCCCCGCTCGCGGCCTGCCAAGACACATCGCTGTTCAATCTGTGGACACGGTAAGACATATACCCTGCGTATTTTTTCGTAGCTCACTCCTGCCAGTTTCCGAGCGTAAACATAACCTCAAGACGCATATGGAAACCCATAATCCCAACAGATCAAAGCCGTATGTGTGCCATTATGAAACCTGTCGATGGCGTTTCACTCGTAAGCACGATTTGAAACGTCACTTCGGGACAAAGCACCGCATCCGGGACTCAGGAAATCCTCCCTCGGACTCTATGGACATCGTTGATGGTTAGTTGATAAGTACGAGAAGGGATGCTTCGACTGCCCTGGAGGCTGCGAATACCAATGAACCGTTGCCGAGCTATATCGTTGTATGACATTTCAGTCAACTTTAGGCGCCACCTAATGACACCCTTTTAGCACCTCTCCGAGTCTGTGGCGCGTCCCGCCACCGGAGGAAAGACGTCAATACTCTCGGTCGTCAAGCAGAAGTTAACAACCTCGACGTAGGTTGACCGTGTATTGTGTTCGCCGATTGATGTCTCATGGTAATGTGCACTCTATGTCAAGCCTTTCGAATAGCTGGACTGATGAGACTCTGCACCCAGTACCCGCGTTTCCTCATGATGCTGTCCTTGGTTTTTTTTTTTTGCTCTTTTTGCTGGCAATGGAGCATTTACAAGTCGAGTGTATGTTTTGTTTGTTTTGAATTGTGCTGTCTTGTTTGAATTGTTTTGTCGTTTTGTAATGAACCTCTCTATTTTCCCATTGTCCCGACTCCCCAGCATGACAGAGTTTCACAAGATTACCCATGATTCAGACCTTCTGGTCAAAGAAAAGAACTTACTGGCTCTGTCATTGCAGTGTGCATGTGGCCCAGAACAACTAAGAGCATCACAACAGTGATTCACCATAAAGTTATCATAGATGTGCCCTCTAGTCCCACATGTACCATGGAACTAACAGCAGGTAGAATTTACGATTGGATGGTGCAGGGCCAAAGCGGATCGACTGGAGGCGTTTGCTGGCCGCAGTTAAGCCACCGCACGTCCCCGGGCCTTGTCATTTCTGTACCAGGCCGTATCCTCATTATGATCTTGTTGCGTGATTCGCCTCTTCTAGCGCTCTTCTCGAGGCTCGAGCACTCTCCTTGCTCTCCAGAATCACGTTGTTGGACAACGGGCACCTCGTAACTTCAAGTTCACTGGCATTAGAGGGTTGTGTGCGTGAGAGGTTCACGGCAGAACATGAAAATAGAAACAAGCGTTCGTCTGTAAGGTATATGTGTTGTTCTACAGTTCTACGGCATAACATGAATCGAATGCGGCAAGCAGAATAGCGTGTTGAAGCAAACGAGTCACGTGAGATCATGATAATGTATCGCAACACATAGTTCCTCGGAGAAATTAGTTGATAAGTCAAGACACTGTCTCTACGCTACGTCGGAACACATCCCACGTACCTGACCAAGTGGATGACCTTTTCCAGCTTCAATCCCAAAGTGCTTCACCTTCCCCTCGCGCTCGTAATCATCCACTCCAAGTTTTGAATCGTGCTGTCATGTTTTGCAATATATAACATAGAACGCCGAGCGGATTGACTGAAGACGTTTAGTGGATAGGGGTCGATGTAAGCTGATCAGCGGGACAGGTACTGGAGTATTAAGTTGGCATCCCACGCATCACGCGATGCATCATGCATCACGGGTCACTGCTTTTCCCAATCATCACAATATTTTGGCCAATCAGGGTAGAAGGGAGTGCTAGCTCCTAATCGCCCAATCCACGACTCTCAATCTTTTAATATATTTCAAATTCGTATCTACGGGTGATTGTAGCGCAGTAGGTACAAATGCAAAGGTAATGCGTAGCGGATATCAAGACTGCATGTAGTCAATTGGATCAGAAATGAGAGTAGTACAAATGGAGGCTGCTGCTAGTGGGACCAGGAATGCAGAACAGCAAAGAAGGATATGGCAAGGAAAGAGAGGAATGACAGAGAGGAATCCATCATAGAGAGGACATAAGGCTGAAGACACGCTAGAACATGAATAACGAAACCAGGTATTAGAGACACGGTGTAGTAGTAAACGCGACACGGGCCATGTAATATAGCACTTGGCTGAAAGATAAAAGGGGGCCATGGCCGAGAGGACGTTGTGGGGTGCAAGGCGGGATGTAGGGCACGAGTTGGTGGCGGTACAGGATCGCTGTCAGAGACGGAAGATGATGGGCTGAGGACAGATGGTAGCAGGAGGAAAGGGAACGAGTGGAAGAAAGAAAAATGGGAAGAACGCTAAGCGGGAGCGCCGGCCTTAGATGTCCTCACCTCTAGGGGAGAAGGTCCACAGGGTGGCCGCTGTGCTGGCGATCAGCGATGAATGACTGGATACCTTGTTGTGCAGCTTTACCCGACTTATTCCCGGTAATGTAAAGGCTGCGCAGCAAGGGGAATACTTCGGCAGCTGATTCTCCTGTGGCCCTTTGTAATGCAACTGCAATAAACGGTTCCAGCTCGACGTGTATTGAAAGACTCCGGACAGAGGGAAATAAGTGAAAAAGTTGGAGCCATAGCGTGGAATCCATGTCAGTGTTCGGATTTGGCCACCAGGATCTGCCACATTTGATGATGAGCGACTCGACGCTAGAGCGCAAGGGAATAATCTGGCTGCATATCTGTGCTACAGAAGCAACTTTCCAATCCAACCCTTTGCCATCGATATGCCACGAGCGAGGGCTCAAGGAATGACGTATCGTATTTGAGGAAAAAAAGATAGAGGCGGTGAGAGGCTGATAAAACTCCCCAGTAAGACTGGATGGCCTGAACCACTTTAGGTGATCAAAGAACCGAACGGTTTGGGGGATGTCAAAGTCAATAACTTGCTGATGAAAGAAGTCTATGCTGAAATCGTCGAGTAGAGGGGCCTCAAATCCGGCTACAAGGACTTCCAAGTACTCGCTGACGCCTGTGAAAAACAACTTTGTGAGAGCAGCTAGAACAAACCGGGTCGGTGGCGGTGGAACTCGGTTCCTTCGTTGGGGTGAGGTGTCGGGGAATTGAAATGGACGCCAAGGTGTTCAAGCTTCGGCAGCGCAGACAGGCATGTGGCCATTGTCTCAGGTGGGATGTACCCAGAATGAGGTATCTGGACGAGATGAAGATAGATGAGGTCGCTTGTAGACAAGAGGAGTCGTGGCAATGATGGAAATGAGATTGCGGAGAGAAAGAGATCTTGTAAACGCGGGGCGGATTCGTTCAAGTATGAGAATGTATCGGGAAGGCGCACTGGCAACTCGTTATGAATTGACAGAAATGTAAGAGATAGCAATGCCGGAAATGGCTCCGAGTCCGCTATTGCCGTGAAAATTTGTTCCCATAGAAAATCCTGGGGATTGACGATAGTAACTTCAATCTTGCGTGCGCGATCACAATGCGCCAATGCGGCCGTGAAGTTGTCAAAGATGTTTTCGAAGTTGTCCCGTGGCCGCCAGTGGAATTGGATAACGAGAGGAAGCGGTGGCCAGACATCCATCAACTTCCTCACAGGTGATTTCTCTGTACAAAAGAGCCGCAGATTGAGACGGTTTGGTGATTCAAAAATCAGGTATCGCCATCTTCGGCATACGTGCACCAGCTCCTCCCAACTCCATCCATAGATGGTGGTAAGTCGATAAAAATCGAATATCTCTAGGAGGACCTCGTCGGGGAGCGATCCGATTGTTACTCGTTCCAAGTGGGACACCGAGCCTAAATCACCAACAGTCGTTACACTAGTACTCCAAGTTGTTCCTGATGATTTTTACCTGGTCTATGTTGAATCAACAATTTCTTCCGTTGACATGCAACAATGTCTTTGCTGTTTGAGCAACCCATTTGCATCAAAGAGGAGGTTGACTGCAGGTATCAGATGCGGCATTCTTCGAATATTCATCGTCCGAATCGGCCGCAACCGGTAGCTGGAGGTGCGACCCCGCGACACTTACCCCACTCGAGCTCTGTGATCAGATAGGCTCAAACCATTGGTCGGTATGCAGTCCATTTCAGACCTTTTTTTTTTTTTGCCGAATAGATGTCGTCCCCAGAGCCCCCAGCAGCCGGAGGCGCGACGCCACTTCCTCCGCCCGAGCACCGTGATCAGATGACGGACGGCGGCGACGCTGGTCGTTCGAGTTCCCCGTTACAGTCCATTCCCCAACAGAACGTGTTAAGGTCCCTCACGGTATTTTTCTTGGGGTGATCCGATTCAGGCCTTGCACCGACGGGCCTACGGCACTCAACATGACCACAGACATCACGCATGGACATGGATGAGAGCGGCGCGCGGAACTACGTGAACTCACCGCGAGTGACACTCGAAGAGTACAGCAACGTGAGCCCTTTCCCTAAACCCTGTACGGACACAACGTCAATGAATAGGGAGTTGTTCCTTTACAGTCACCTACAGAACTCACGTTCATTGTCCTCGCACGTCCGCTAGAGTCGTCACCCGCTGGCCTCGAGCTCACCGATGACGATATCAGAGCACTCCGCATGGTTGATGATGTGACTATCTTCTTCAAGAACCTACGCGTAGCGCTAGGACCTTACGCCTGAACTCTATGTCGAGTGGGAAATGATGAATGCTGGTTCGTGACCATGTCTCCTCATCCGTCAAATGGAAACGCGTCACAGCACCTACAGAGCCCGGGTACCACAGACAAAGGTGCGGGCATGCTGCGCTAGCGTTGCTCCTTGCGACAGGCTGGTGTTCGGACTCGGGCACCGGAATCCACCAGAGTCAATGATGAGCGACTCCACGCTAGCGCCCCTTGTCCATTTCTGTGCCAGGTCTACGCCCATCATCAATCATCGTCCAATGGTCTTGCTTCGTGACTCTTCTGTTCTAACGCCCTTCTCGAGGTTCGAGCACCCTCTGCTTGCTCTCCAGAGTCACGTTGTAAGCAACGGGCGCCTCATTACTTCATTAGAGAATATCAAGTGTCGTACACCCAGCGTGTGCTTGTGAAGTAGACAACAGAATATGAGGATAGAAATAAGCGTACGTCTGTAAGGTATACATAGGAGTTGTTCTACAATTCTACGTACAGCACAAATCGAATGCAGCGGAGCAGAAGTAGCATGTTGAAGCAAACAAAGATGACAAACCAAATGAGTCCCGTAAAATAACGTATCGCTACAGTAGTTCCTCGGAGAAATTAGTCAAGTTTCTTTCCAGTTCTCGCTTCGTAGATATCCACGTCTATGGTGTCCTTGGTCAGGAACCGCCAGATATAAACCGTCTTTGTCTGGCCATAACGACGAAGTCGTCCGATCGCCTGGGTCTCGTTCGCTTGGTAGATCTCCAATGTAGGCGCGAGCAGGGGCGAAAGAAAGATCGCATGATTGGCGGACGTCAGATTCGCGCCCGAAGCGCTCTCGTCCATCACGTTCAGCAGAAGCACGCGCTCCGCGCTGTCGTTCTGGAACTTTTCCAGATTCTTGCTCTTCTGCGCGGCGGAGCCCTTGATCTCGAGGAACTGGACTTTATTGGCGTTGAGAGCTTCAGCGACCTTCTTCATCAGGTCCGGGAACTGAACGAAGATGAGGACGCGCTCATCGGACGGGATGCGCTTTCTGCAACGTAACCGATAAGTCAAGACACCATCTCTACGCTGCGGAACACATCCCACGTACCTTATCAAGTGGATGACCTTTTCTAGCTTCATCCCAAAGCGCTTCCCCTTTCCCTCGCGCTCGTAATCGTCCACTCCAAGAGTATCGCCTTTGATGATGTTCAGGACACGGGCGGCGGCCTTGCATTTACCGGAACGAGCATACACGCAAGTCTCGCTTTCGGCCGCAGCTTTCACGTCGTTGAAACAGCCAGCATGGCCGCACGACGAAAGGACGGCGATTTCTTCAAGAGGAACGCGATCCCGCCCACATTCGGGGCATGTCACTACGGGCGGTTCGCTTCGCTGCTTCTGCAGATCCCGTACGATGGTAAAGTATCGTAAGGAGCGCACACGCCCCACAAGCTCCTTGGTCAGCCTGCGGATTATGTGTGTTTGTTCGCGGTGTTCCCAAATCGTCGCCTTGCGTTCGCCATCCTTCATCTTGCGACCTTGATTAGTGGTCCGGTGCTCTCCGATGCCCGCAGTGTCGAGCAGCTCTGTGACGAGTTTGGTTCCATCCTCGTCGCCGACTCCCTCCGTACGACAGACCCGCACATACTCCCGGAACAAAGATTCCTTGGGCTCGTCGTCCTGACGCTTCCCAATCTCCTTTTCTTTCTCGAGGGTCTGCTTGAGTCTCTTCAACAGATCGTTTCGACAGTCCTCGAGCTGCGTCTTGCGTTCCGTGACGATGACTTCACAGGCCTTCATCGCGTTCTCTTTGTTTGACGTGTCCAACTCGAAGTGAGAGCAACGCTTAAGGAGAGCCTCTTCTGCGGTGCTGGAGGTCCAACGACGTCAAGTCAGGAGTGTGTCCATTAGAATAAAGTTCTACGTACGAGCTGTCGCCAAGGGACTGTGCGACGCGCTTTTCGCGGTCGCTGTCGGTCTTTTTGCCCTTTTTAATGGTCATATCCACGGCGCGTAGGTGATGCTCAAGTTCAAGATAAATGGCACACTCAGCGGCCGGCAAGGATATTTTCTCTATCTTCTCCTCCCAGGGAATCTCATCAATTTCAGCGATGTTCTAATAGATATTCAGTTCGAGAAGTGGCCACAAGCCAACGATACGCACCTGACGGACGAAGCGATCGAGGAACGTCTGCCCGAGTTCATGGCGGTGTGCGTGCCAGTCCAAGCTATGCGTTTCGCGGAACGAGTGGAACTTCTCGACAGCTTCGATGGTGGGCACAATCAGAGATAGGGCCAAGACTGAACCATTACTTACGTACCTGTTTGTTCCTTACGGCGTTTCTTGACCTCAACGGACTTGCCTTCGTTATCGTCATCGATTCCAAGGTGTAGGTTGAGATGGGCCGCAATAGTCTTGACCGCAGCAAAGTCGTGAATCGGAGGTGTCCCGGACAGCACCCAGTGTCGGTCCGCAGACAACCGCGTCACCAAAGAGTGAATTTTGCCGTCCAAATACGTATACTCGTCGACAACTTTCCGCGCGAAGTGGAACATCTCCATCGGAGGGGACTGCATCTGCTTCCAGTCGCGCTTGGCCGCACCGCGCAGCTTCCACGGGTCCTTTGCCTCGCGGAGCTCCTTGGGCTTCACCTCTTTCTCCACGCGTTTTCGTTTCTTCGATATAGAAGACGCCCCGGACGTAGACACCGTCTCGTCGACGTCCATGACATTTTCGCTCTCCGACGTACGAGCCTTTTCCTTACCTTTAGCGCTTGCCTTGGGTTTAGCCTTCGGCTTTGGCGGAGACTTGGCTTTAGGTGCGTCGGAATCCTCGCCGTCAGAAATGTCAACGTCAACGTCAACGTCCTCGTTGTCGTTGTCGTCATCGGAATCAGAGACGATAAAGTCAGGAGACTCGGACCGGGACTTCTTTTTGGAGATACGGCCTGCCTTGGTCGGCCTTTCTTCTTCGCTGTCAGAGTCAACGTTGTAAACGGCCATTTTCGAGACTTTTCGGCTGAGGCGTCGAACCGGTTTCTCTTCACCTCCAGATGATTGATCATTTTCATCAGACGAAGTAACCTCGATGGCCTTGATGCCCCGACTCTTCTGCTTCTGAATGTCCTTCAAACGGGGAACTTCGACATGGCTGAAGATAAGGGTCCCGGAACTACTGCTAGGTTCACCCCCTGTTTTCGACTTTGAAGCCGCCGGCACTTCTGTGGGTTTCGCTTTGGCCTCCTTGACTTCTTGAATTCCTTTTATGCGCTTCGACGGTCGCATTGCCTTCTCGGCCTCCTCATCTGTGAAAATGTAAGCATGCAGGTAAGAGAATAGATAATGGTGTTTAACGAACCTCTCTTTCGGGCTGCGTGTATCGCGTCCATGACACTTACAGATCCCTTGTTACGCAACCGATCAACTTGCCCTCCCAAGGTCTTAAGAGCGGTGTCAAGACGCGCGTTAAAGTAACGACCGTCCGAAGCTGGAAGAGAACCACCGGCGGCGATAGCCTCGAGATTCGCAAGATACGCTACACTTTTGAAGAGATTGGACGCGGCGACGATGATGTCCGCATCGATGACTTGCTGAATGGACACGGAGTTGAGGTTGCTTGCGGTTGTGAGCGTGATGACCTGGATCTTCGCCTTGGATGACACAAACTTCTTAATCTCCGTCGACCATTGACGCGTGAGGTGGGGAGGGACGACCACAAGCGAAGCCTTGACACGGATTTTGCCCGGAATTTCTGCCGCGTCCTCTAGTTCCCGAGCAACCTCTTTGCGCGTACAATCGATCAGACCGAGGGTGATAGCTGTCTTCCCATAACCAACCTGGTCTGCGAGGACACCGCCGCGTATGTGCACGGGTTGCTGTGCACGCCCTTCGGCTCGCCAACCTAAAGGCTCGAGCATGGCCTCCGAAACTTCCTCTTCGATAAAGGGTGGCGCAGTTAATTTCTCCTGCTCCAACATCCAATGAAGCGAACGCAGCTGTTCCACGCGGAGAGGAAACTTATCGAAGTTGGGAGGCTGGGGGTGTTGGGGATCTGGACGATTGCTGAGCAAGGTAAACTTCGGCAAGATGAGTTTGACAAGGGGCTTGAAGTTGGTGTCCAGACGCCAAGACAGGGTTGGCTTCCCTTTCCTCCCTGACGTGGGAAGACGAGCAAGAGCCCGATGAGTCAGTGATGCGATGTTGATGCCAATGCGCACAGTTCCAACGCCGCTGTCATCCAGCCTGAGCTGGGTCACGAACGGTGCAGGACGTCGTTTCAAGCGACGCTCGTACTCGCCAGCTTCGGCGCTGTCTTCGATACCTATGACTTTCTTCCCTTGTTTCGTCCAGCGCAGGAAAGGGGGAACAGGGGCGCAGCGCTCGCAATTTGAGTGATCCTCCGGAAGTTTGACCTCTTGCCAGGTCGTGAAGGGGCCGCCCACGACCTTGATTCGCTCCAGCAGCCATGACAAGGCACGGAAAGTGGCCCGTTCGTAGATCTGTTCGACTTCTTGCCAAGCGCCCTTTGGCCACTCTGGGCCGGCTTGCGAATGGAGAGGAACACGCGCGACGAGCAAGGCATTCGCGGACTTGCAAGCGTCTTTGCTGACTGGTACCTGGAGGTTGTCCTTTGGGACGGAGTAGTGTGCTCCCTGGATGTGGGAGGGCTATCGAAAACAACCGGAATTAGAGATGTACAACCAAGCGTGGCACACAAACATACCTCAAGGCTAACACCATCTGCGAAAACATATCTTTGTGGAATGACGCACGAGACAAGTTGGGGATCACCCTTGCTGGACTGCCGCCAAGAGGATTGTAAGCGAGCGAAAATAGGTCGCGTCTCTCGGTACTCGAGGCGGCGAATGGTCGTGGAGAAAACGAATGCGTCGTCAGTTGGCTTCCCGGAACGAGTTAGATCGAGGAGTAAGAAGAGAGGTGGGAGGGCAGCATCCTCTGTAGTTGAGACTTTCTTGTGGAGCGCATTATTCGCAGTACCGCACTTGTCCAGGAGTATATACGTCCCAGAGATATCACGATCAAAATGAACGATGTCGTCACGGGGGATCGATACCTCGAGTTGAGAGAAAACGGTGCTATCGAGGAATTTGGGATCTTGCAAGCCGAGCTTTGATTCCCATGAAGGAACCAGTTCTCCGGCACCTCTAATGGTGATCTCCACGGAAGTCGTATGCGGCAATGCCACTTCCCATCGACCGTTTAAGAGCGACCCGTTACAGGCGAGACGAGCAGCAGGATTCATGAGAAGCTTGCGAATTTCGGCGTTGGCGGGCTCGTTGGGAGATGGCTTGGCATAGAACAACCATTCAGGCCGTTGCGGGTGAAGGCAGAGCTCTAGCAGAGCTTTGGTTGACTCGTAAGTGACGTACCACAACTCCTGACGCCTGAGCTCGACAAAGCGCAGTTCTGGTCCCACAGCTTCGATGAGAGCGCTGCGCCAAATTTCCCAACGCTTAGATGGAATTAATGCACCGAACTTCTGTTTCAGAGAGTCCAACAAACGTTCCGTAATACCTGATAAGCCAAGGCACATGGGGAGAGCGGACTTGAGACTGCGCTCGAAAGTAGACGGTGCTAGCCTAGGATGGGTTTTCACGTCAATCGGTCGCGCATTATGCTCCGGACGGCCACCGCATTTCACACAGGCTGTGAAGCCACAATCGTCACAGCGGCGGACCTCACGCTCCGTCATGTCCTTGCGGCCTTCGCACGAACAGAAGCGAACGCTGCTCATGGCATCCTTCAATAGGGTAAGGAGAGGTTGGGCGGTGGTCTTGGAAAGGTCGAAAGGTCTCTCTAGGAGCTGATCCTCACCGAAAATGTGGTCGTGTAAGGAATCAGAAGGTAAGTCGACTTCCATGACATCTTCGTCGACCTCAGTGATCTGCGTCCCGTGTTTCTCTTCGTACGTCCTCTTGTCATGGCCAGGTGTCAAGTATTTCATCGAGAGGACCAGAGAAACGAGGAGTGACGTCCCTACGACCGTCGTGGACATAGCATTACCAGCCAAGTCGGCGAGCTGATCCTCAGTTTCGCGTGTCAGCAGCAACTCGTCTATAGGTAGACCTTGTAAGTGGAGGGCCTCTAGTCCGACCATTGGTCCGCCGCGATTCGTGAGGTAAGGAATCATGGATGGTGTGAGGCAAGGTGAGATGCCAACCCGGTTCGACCCAATCGAGCGATCCACGTTTTGCGACAAGTTCCATACTTGGCTAGGGGAAGATCGCGTCAGAGGTTACAACAAAAGGATCACACAACCAACCTTTTATATGCAGGGTCAACCCCAACCACAGCCGATCGGAGCAATGATATATCCATAAGATCCCAAACACGCTCGACCTGTCCGGAGACCCAATCTGCCCAGCCGTAATCAAGCATTTTGACAGAGCCACCTTGGAAAAGGTAGGTAATAACTTGGATATCAAAAAGGTGAGGACACACCTTCATCCCAGTTCGTAAGTGGTCGTTTGGATCCAAGGGTTTCCTCCAAGCGAGTGCGCTGATGACGAGACTCGCAACGACCCCAGTCTGTCCGACCTGTCCTGCGATCCAGCGCGTTGTAACTTTCCTGAACAAGTTTCTCCCTCGCTTGATGGATTCGAGGATCGTCCGAGGGCAAAAGGAAGGCATCGAGGGTGCAAGACGCCTCGCGCCTCATGGAAGCCATACGATCCGCCCACTTGGTCGGAATGCTGGAAGATTGCGCGTTGACCGCCATCATGTAGCCACGAGTCCGCGTATGAGGCACATAATAGGTCTTTGTGTCCAAGCGCATTGACTTTGCACTGTATTTAGCGTCCTCGAATTTCTTTACGACCGATTGCCAAGGGGCACCGCACACGTTCTCCAATATCACAATTGGAGGACGATGCTTTTTGACCCAATTCAACATCCCATGGAACGTCCGGCCGGATTCTCCCCCCTGCTCAATGTCTTTCTTTTCATTGTTAAGATTGGAATAGTCGACGCAGGATGTGCCAGCGATAAGGACGTCGACATTACCAGGGACGAAAGCCTTGGCACCATAGGCGGTATAGCTGTGGTAGCATGAGAGGGCTTATTGACGAAAGGAATACAGCTTGGACCACGCACGCATAATCATCACCAAGTTCACAGACATCCCGGAAAAGTAGTGGCGGTTGGAAGTTTCGTTCGATATACGCTTGTTTGAAGGGAACAATCTCGCAGGAGAATACATGCTCCACTTCGATGGTAGTACCGAATTTCTCAGTCATGGCACGACTGATAAGATTGAGGGCGAGTAGAGGAGACTCGGTTCCGGAGCACATTGTCGCAACCCGTAATTTCCGTCCCTTGAGGTGTTCCGCCATGGTTTTGACCTCACTCATGCGGGAGACAATATCAAGAAAGATGTCGGGTAGACTAGAGATTGGCGGTAACGACGAGTCCTCCGGTGAGATGTACTTATCTCTCTTTGCAGTGATACCTCCCTCCTCTTCCTCATCTTGGTCCATGTCGAAGTCCATACGGCGGTCATAGGTAACCTCCTCAGCGGAGGTACCTCCTGTTTCTTCTTCAGCATGTTCAGATCTTGGTTTTGCGAAGAATGAAGAGATCTTTTTTTGTTTCATTCGATCTTTAACAGACGACATGACAAGAGATGGGAGAGGGATAGTCAGTCAGCGATAAACGCGCAACGCGTGTTTGTGATGATGTCATCAGCGCGTGTTGTCACAAATACATGACTCGATTCGTCACGCCTTGGGATCACTTCTTCACTCACTGCCATGTCTGACCTCCTCCGTAGACTAAAGAGCAAAATCAACGAGATCTATGGCGAAGATGCCCTTCACTGGTTTGAGAGTCACCTTATCGTAGATTGGCAAGTGCTTAAATCACTTTCTGGATTGTATTTTAACAAACCCTCTCCCATAGGATCGTCGTCTTGGGCATATTTCTTCTTGGCCTGTATCTCGAAACACAGCCAGCCTTCGAGAGAGACTTCTCCCCTAATGACCCACTTATTCAACACCCCCACAAGCATCAACAGTGAGACCTTCATTCTCTCAGCCTGACTCTGAGCACTTACGCGGGCCAATTGAAAAGAGTCTCTTCATTTTCAAACTTCACGATTTCCATAGCGATGCCTGGTGTACTTTCTGTTTTTATAGCGATATACCGAAAGTCGATCCATGAAATTCATCATGGCTCACTTTCACTAGCCGCTGGCAGGTTCGTCGCTCGTCACGAGGTGTCGAATCCCATCGTACTCACTATCCACAGAGCCGTGACTCACTTAATCACGGAAGCCCTGAAGAACCGCATCGGTAAATACCAAAATATGACAATTGACGCAACTTATGGATGTGTTTATTCTAGGTCGACTTCGCCCAGACTTTCTTGCTCGGTGTCAGTGGGACCCGTTAGAACGTATCTGCACTGGGTTCGTATGAAGGTCAATTTCTACCGAATCATCGCTGACGAAACACAGTGATGTCAGCGACATTCTCGATGGGCGCAAGTCGTTTCCCTCTGGCCATTCTTCTACGGCCTTTGTCGGAATGACTTTTCTCTCCCTGTTTTTGGCGGGCAAAACAGCTGGTTTATGTTTTGCCGTCTCATCTTCTCCAGTCTCCTTCCTTCGCAGCCGACTTGCTCGCTTATGCCTTGTCCTCGCCCCACTTTTCTTCGCCTCCTGGGTTGCCATTACTCGTATCGAAGATTATGTATGTTCAACCCCAATTGTCTCCCACATTCCAGACTGATTATCTTTGAAGCGCCACCACAAGGAAGACGTGATTGTCGGGGGTCTTATTGGTATTTTCTCGGGAACCATCTGCTACCTTCATTACTGGCCAAACCCTTTCTCGGTGGCCAGCTTTTCATCGGAGACGAAGGGTCGCCCCAGGCTGGCCAGCGGCGACTCCAGTAGATCCGGCTATAGATTAGCGACAGAAGCCCCAGAATTCGACTAGAATAATTTACATCTAGATTCATGTAGTGGATATCCTATAGACCTGGAACTGGCTGCAATGCGCCTTGCAATGCGCCTCAACCCGAACTGAGATTACCGCTCCGCTTGCTCCGACCATCTCCGATGGGCACTTTGCGGATTCCCCCAACCATCATTTAGGGTTAATTAGACTTCAGACCATTACCTGGGGGGAGGAGCTGATCCAAGCACCCGGGTCTTGTTTCATAACCTCCCCGGCGCAGGCAGACATACAGTACATTCCGTAAACTTTGGGCTAATGTTCCCGTCCACTGACCAAAATGTTTTCATTCACGTGGCGTAGATTTGATGGAGAGTGGAACCCATCTACTGTCCCCGATCAGCTGCTGCGCGGTTCATGTGCTCGACACCTGCAGTATTTTGATTGGACCGAACAAGGACGGGCCTTCATAAATGTTATGGGGAGGCATAGTGTGTGATGTGGTGTTGCTCAGCACCGTGTGGTTTAGCGGCGCCCATATCATCCGCTGGCAACTGGGATGTGGGTTAAAACCTCACAGGCTCACGTGCAGCAGAACCAAGGGATAGGTCCATCGTTAGAATTATCATAAAATGCAAAAAATGTGTGGCTACGAGGAACCATCGTTCCGAATGAACACCCACTTGTCCCCTACTTTTTGCATCCGACCTCCCGAAACACTCTGACCTACTTCCTCCCCACCACCCTCCTCATCCAGACCCACCTGCGTCGATTCGTGACTACCCTGTGCCCAATCAAGGCCATTTTGGGTGTTGGTGTGCTCCCCCAACACGATCGCATCCGTGGTGCTCCCCGCATATCCATCGCCCCCATAGTCCCACCGTGCTTGTCCTTCTCCAGAATTGCCGTATGCGAAGCCCCCACGCCCTCCTCGTGCTCCAAATGCGCCTCTACCCCGACCTCCTCCGCGTGGCGGGCCTCCCCGAGCCTCGCCCGTCCACCCACCACCGGCATAACCAGTCCGTTGATTTCCCTGCATCGAAGGCCCACTGGGAGTTGGAGGCACCTGGCTCGTCATGTTGACAGTGACTTCCATGACAAACATCATCAATTCTTCCTGTGATGGCGGCCGCCCATTCGTAACGGCCCACGCTTGGCCCAGGGCTTCCCACGATGCGGGCGAAGTGGGATCAAATGTCGAGTAGTCGAAAGATTCTAGCCCCGATTGGTTCGCGTCGGGATCGACCTCCTTGTCCACCTCACTACTACCGGTCGCAGACGTCGCCGTCGCTTGCAGTGGAGCGGTAGCCGGGGATGGTACAGATTCGCCCAAGACCGGCGCTGTCTCAACCCCGGGAGCCGAGGAAACGGCAGGCGGCGACTGGGCCGGCCGTTGTTTGAGATCATCCGGCGTCATACTCCCGTCGTCATCAGAAGATGGCCTGATCTCGCGTCCAAACTCGTCTACCCCAGGATGTCGTGAGGACGGAACTTCGGCGTCAACGTTGGTTTGGTCCGTGATGGACGGTCGATGTGGAGGACTGTATGGCTTTACGTCTCTCCGGCCGCCTGCCCCGTATCTACTTCGCGGAGGGCTCCTCGACCGACTCGTTCGAACGTGCGCGGAGCCCGGGCTACGGGGCTTTTCATAAAACCGGTCACGGAAACCCTCGCGATCTTGATCACCGAAACGCCCTCGACCACGAGGCCGAAAACCGCCTCTCAATCTGCCCCTTGGACTCTGATAATCATTTTCCTCGACTGAGGGTGTCTGGTAGCTTTGGCCAGCATCCCACGGGTTATTCGGCGCGCCTCGTGAGTTATTATTCCAATACGTAGATGGGCCGGCGTCGGGAGAAGTTAAGGTAGGTATGGGTTGTGGCGGCGAAAGCGGCGTCTGAATTGGGGGAGTGGTTATCTTAGAATGAACCGACTGAGTTGATGGCTGAAATAGTTTTAATTTATTCGTATCAAGGTGAGGAAGTTGCACTTGTGCTGAATGAGTGTTGTTTGCTATTGTTTGGCTGTATTGACTGGGTCAGGGAAGCTAGCCAAGTTGGAGGATCGAACTCACGGGCCGTCCACAGACACTGGAATATTCCTGGATTGAGAGAGCAAGGCGAGCAGCGCTGCTTGCACAGCGGCGGCCTGACCAGCAGGGTCTGTAGGTGTCTCAACGCTCACAGGCAGATTTAGAGCCGCCTGTAGAGGCGCCGAGCGCACCAGGGGCTCGATTACGGCGTCGGATACTGGTGCGGAAACTGGCACGAAACAATCAGACATTCGGCATTTCTCTCACTTTCCAAAAAAGCGTAAAGCGAAAGCATAGTTGGAATTGCACAAAGGAGAAATACTTAGCGAACAACGAAATCATGACAAGATAAGCACCTGGAGCGTCATCACCCTTCAGCACGTTCTCCAATCTCGTCAATACCGCAGGTGGGAATGTAGACCCTTTTGTCCAGATGTCGAGTATCTTCTTCGCCTTTTCCTAAAATATGTGGCACCACAGCAAGTAGTTAGAACCCTCGTTCAATTCACCTAGCCGTGAGAAAAGGGATGGAAACTATGGATCCAAGTGTAACATCATATGATCAGAAGGCGCAGTGATGGATCTTGCGACGCTTCATTATAACGAGCTACGATGTGTGTACCCGGGTTTCGGGAAGCTCAAGCATGCGTGCCCTCGAAGGCGCAATGCTGCTTCCATACCTGGTATAAACAGCCCTTTGGCAGATCCTACCCTATGTCCTGTGAAAGGAGACAACTAACACAAGAGATTTTCCCAAGCGTGATAAATGAAAATTAGCTGTACATGTTTCACTGACCTTGCCTTCGGACACACCAGAACTCATCATATCCTGAAATAAACCCTCCAAGACAGCTTCTACTTTAAGCAGAAAGGTTGCACTATTGCCGGGATGAGCGTCACCAGTGAACCCGTGCTTGGTAGCGTGGTCGCGAGCCGCAAGTGCCAACGCGTGGAATGCATACAGACTAGGGACCTTAAACTGAGGCTGCAGGGATTTGTGCGTACGGTACAACATGGACACCAGTTGTGCATCATTCTAAGGAATGGGCGAGAGAGAACAAAAGTGAGCACACGACTCCGGCAATGGCGACGCGAGGGGCAGCAAATACGAGTTGAAGAACAGTAGATCGGAACGCACCTCAAAGCACTTTTCCGCCTCCTCACTCAATTTCTTCATCTTGGAGGCTGACACTCGCTTTGACGACACAACATCTTTGAGGGCTTTCTCAAACTCCTAAGAAAATACGAGTATCAGTCAGTTTGCACGGGCGTGGTGAAAATGCCAGGGACTCTCCATACCTCTAATGAAGGCATTTGTGTACTTACTGCCTAGAAGACCAACTCAAAGTTAGCAATGAGCAGGGTTAGGTGCTCCAGTGAAGAAGTCGGAAGGGACTGTATTTATTTGTCTCTGTTATCACACGGGCGCCTGTTGGGAACAAGGGTCTCTGTACTCAATCTATGTAGTCGATCGCTTTTGTACAACCCTGCGGCGTGGATTATCAACAAAGAAAGAGTAATTTATCATAGGTGCCCAAAGCCAGGAACTAGTCTCCTTCACATCTCGTTCAGCTTCCCATTGACATGCCAAACTTTTCCCACGCTCTGTTGGCAAAATTGCGAATGTGGTGTTGCGGATTTGGACGGCGAGAAATCTCTCAAGGTATGGCCGGGATACATTGACCTCACATGCATGAACACAATCATGAAATCAAGGTGAGTGAGGATGCCCGACCATTAGTTTATGGATCATGTTCGCGCGCTGAGGTGTATCGGCGAAAAGGGCGCGCACGAGCTTGACTAGTTCTTGCGACTCATAGTCGATGAGAGCGCCTTCGTCAAAGAGGTAGCTAATGTCTGCCAGATTGGCTTCCTGCACATGAAAAATCATTCGACTCTGTCTGAACCTGCCGTTCAGAATACAACACACCAAAAGCTCGGAAAGATATGAGAATTTGAGCCATGCGGGAACGCAGGCAACCACGAAGGAGGGCTACATCTACATGAGTGTGGTGAGGCAACAGACGCGGAAACACGTACCTGTTCAGGATCGTCCATGAAAAGCCCTTCGAGGGCGTGCAATATCCGACAAAGCTCGCTCAGACGGTGGGATTCGACTTCAGTGATGTCTGAAAGCGCAAGTACGTCGTCCATGATACACGTGAGGCAGAAATTCACGAGGTTCCGAGCGCGTCAAATATTTAGTTTTGTTCAGAACACCCTGCATTTGCCTCATTTAGAAGAAGCGGGGATGCGTAGATTGGCGAAGATTGGTCACCTTCCACTGTCTCGCCACCGTTCGCACTTGCGAAAGAACGCCCATCACCGCTTCTTCGCATTCATCATACCGTTCCTGTTCCGCTGTCCCGATGAAGCCCTCAGCCTTCGTTAGAGAGCCTG
>WTXI01000321.1:0-39857 GCA_022376515.1 Lactifluus volemus
TATGGGACTTTAACGCGCTTAAACTCCGACGTGCCATGGGGCATGTCCAGGGGCATGCAAACCATGCGTGACAACCGTAAATTCACTTTCACTCTACCTTACTTGTGCGAAGAAAAATTAGGAACATATAATAGCAGCTGTCTAGAGTACACATTCAAATTTTGGTGGTGACTGAGTGTGGATTTATTGAGGTATTCAAAAGTGATGATTCAGTGCCAGTGCTCCTGACAATAATTCCATCCAATATAGTATCGACATCTACGACAACACGACAACAGAAGCAAACTCAAACTCAAAAAGTGACAGGCGCCCCGTCTTGTGAACAGCTCATGAAAGTCGTTCCCAAGGATCCAACACAAATGATACGGCTGCATGACCGCCCGCCACATATCAGAAAGGAACATCTCAAACGTGTCAGGGCATATTCCTACAGCGCGAACGGAAGCTATTCATGTACGATAGTGTAGAAAAATTTAGACGCTTCGAAAATCAAATATGACTTTGTGAAATGGCGGCGTTAGCCAGTCGTATACGTTCTCTGCATCTTTGATGTGGGTTGCGGGTGCGAAGCGAGATGTGGAGAAAGTGTGGCATCCGTCACGCACTGCTGGGGTAGACAAGCCAGCAGACGGGCCGATGCGAGAGTGCGGCGACTCGTCAGATAGAGAGTTAAGGCGCAGGGGATGGAAAGTGGATGCAGGTAATCGGACATCTCGATTGAGTGGTGAGTTGTGAATGAAAGTTCGAGGTTCGACTTATCATTCAAGGGGGGTATTGGAGGAACAAAGGCATATTTGTACTATTGCGGAAATGCGATCTGCAGTACTTGTGAATAATGCATGTTGTCGGATGAAGGAAAAGCCACATATAGGAGAACACAGTGAGAACACCTGTGGATTCTCATACAAGAAGCAGAGCAAAGACCACATAGTCAATTTACAATGTATCGAATAGCAAGTCATTCGATACTTTGTAGTTTGACTACTTGCAAAGACCAGTTCGACGCGGTAGCAGCTGTCACGGTGTAACCGGCTGGCCTAGCTGGCATTACCACTGGCACGTGACGTGAGCTTTTTGAACACCTCCGACTCGGTCGAGTTCTCCTCTACTACACGATCATAATTGCCACAAATCATCAATACTTCACAGTAACTTCCTAAATAGAAAAGCCAAAATTGCGTGTAAAGTTTCTACTTGACGTTAGGACGCGCGAGTTGGAGATCGTTCGAGTGATTTGCGTCAGGCGGACAGTTCCATGTCAATCGCTTTGGAGATAGCACAAACTCAGCGCGTTACACTCTTCAGTGATGTCAACTCCAGAGAGGCAAGGGGAAAGGAAAAGTCTTCGTCAATCAGATTTGATTATATATCCTTTCACCAGGTCACTCTTCTAGTAATTTTAGATCGGAGGAGTCATAACAAATTAGTATGGTCCGATTTTCATCACAAAGTGGGAGGGGTCATGTATAGTTGTACATATGCATGGCAAATAGGTCCATAAAGGAAAAAGAAATCGTTTATTCGGGGCAGAACGAGAGACAAAGTTGTTTGAGAGGTCGTATCACGATCCCCCACCCCGCTTCGCTTCGCCAAAGTACTATTCCACCCGGAGGCGCGTAACATTCACCTCAAGAATAGTTGGCGGTGCCAGTGGCGGGGTGAGGGGGAAGCAGCCAGACGTATCCAGGAAACGGCGGTGGACTAGGCCACGGCCCTCTGTTCTGCGGCTCGAATACTGCATAATAAACCTAGCCCCCCCCGTGGATCTACTGACTCTGCCGCGAGAAGTAGGAATGGGACGACGTCCATTGCAGAGCGGGAACGCTCATCGCTCGCGGGCCCATGACCCATCCACCATGGTTGGGCGGGGCTCTCTATCTTTGACGCTTGCGGCGCGTACGCTTTTGTTTCGTCTCTGAGTCTGGCCGTCATCTTTCTTCCGATGAAGGCTCGCCGGAGGAAGAGGTGGACACAGAATTGGAGCCATCAGCAGCGAGTTGGGTCACTTGGTGATTGTCAACTTGTTCTCTTCGGGCATGGTGGTGGTCAGTGGTGTGGTTATGTGGAAAAAGGAAGCATAAGCAATAATGATGAATGTAGTCTTGTACTTTGGTTCGTGAGCTGTGGTAGGGCCAGGGCCCATAACCTAAAGTCAAAATTGAATATTGAATGTCCGAGAGTGATAAAGTGGGCACGATGATGCCCTTACAACTGATCATTCGAAAGTATTTATGCCAGACTACAGTAGCTACTAATGTGGCTACTAACTGCTACAACAAAGTCAAAACATTAAAACAGTCAGAACACGAGAAATGATGAGCAGGCACGCTCATTCTCAAAGAGGCTGCAATGCAGCCCCGTAAAATGTGAGGGCGGCCTCGGAAATAAGTAGAACTATCTAAAAAAACAAAATAGGTCAGTTCGAAACATGAAGGGGTATCATACAACGGTCTGGGCGTCCGCCCCCAATGTGGAGCGTCGTGATCCATCCCGGACTGCCCTCAGGCTCAGGGTACCAATGACAATGGTATCTCCGTCCGGCTCTCTGACCTCCGCGGCCAATTCTTTTCCCACCTTCGCATCCAACATCTCCTCCCAAAGGGCCAACATATTCTAATAGTGTAACAACCCAATTCTTCTCGTTTTGCACTCAGGTACCGGTGACTTGAATCCGATCAAGAGACCTTGTTCTTCATACATTGCATGAAGGTATTGGGACATTTGAGGCGCATCAGAAGCCTGGGAGAAGTCAACGTTATCAACTTTTCTCTTCACATTCATTGAGAAAGATAACGCACCTTTCCGAGCATCAGGCTAAAGACAAGAGTGCGAGAAGGTTGATGCCCAGAACGAATCAGTGCTTCGATTGCGGTCCTAAATATCGAGGTAGGGCTTGAGAAGGGTTCAGGTGAAAGGACAAAACGACTTACAGGATGCAGACGCTGCTTTCGACACCCGCCAACTCTATTCCATGTTCCGTCTCATCTTCACCGTAGGATGAAGGTGGTCAGATGTCGAGACGTGCGGGTATGCCGAGGATATGCCAGGATTTTGCGATCCCACGTCTATCACCGTTGTGGCGGGGTAAATTTGGCTAATCATTAAAAATAACTGCTGGACAGACCATCGCTATTGGTAATAGACACGGCTTCAAGCCGTGGTCAGTGCCTTGCCAGTGCAAGATGACCGCCGATTGACCAACATATGTCCAGTGGAGCGAAAAGTTCCTATATCGGTGCATGAGTTTGTGCATGAGTCGAAATCGGGCGAGGTAATCAAAGATGTGACGTCACGTACGCGAGAGGAACGTCTGCCGAAGGTATTCCCGCAAATCGGCTTGGTGACCTTCGACGCGTGAGCCATCGAGGTTTTGCTGCTCCCTATTCCCCAAATTAAGTAATCGTCGAAAATCGGATGGGTATATACATACAATATTTCCAGTGCACGTCGATGTTCTCTCTGACCGACGTACCATACGACTGGGATCGAAACGCGCAGAGACGTGGTTTGGCAACCACGCATGTGCGTGAGTTGCTGATACCTCGCACAAGAGTAGATGATTGGCGGCTCGTTCGCATAAGCGCTAACGACGAATGCCAGGCAGCAGAGCATGAGAAGGACCAACATGACTGGAGGTGCGTGGCGGCGACGGTCCTGCTGGACGGGATCTGGTCTAGCAAAGGGAGACGCTCCTTGGAGGTGTAGATATTCTTCTCAGGAAAGATTGAAATGTGGGGAAGCTTCTGCTTCAAGATCGATGTCGAAAGAGGGATGGTATCGATGGTATGATAGGAAGCACCAGGGAGTGGATGCACTGACATGATGAAGTGCGGAAAGTAAAGGAGAGGAAGAGTGAAAAAAAAAAAGGAATGAAATTAAAGGAAGGAGGTTGGTATGGAGAGAGAGGTCATAATGAAGAGAAGGTTATATACTATACTACATTGGACAGGTCCATCGTCAGGGGACCACTCAGTCGTTCAGTTACACGAATGTCATAACTCGAGGCCATGCAAGCGGACTTTGAATCAACTTCGCGGGGTGAGAAAAATCCGGGCTATATGGGACTTCAACGCGCTTAAACTCCGACATGGGGCATGTCCAGGGGCATGTCAAACCATGCGTGACAACCATAAAATTCACTTTTCACTCTACCTTACTTGTGCGAAGAAAAGTTTGTGAACATATAATAGCAGCTATCTAGAGTACACATTCAAATTTTGGTGGTGACTGAGTGTGGATTTATTGAGGTATTCAAAAGTGATGATTCAGTGCCCCTGACAATGAATTCTAATTCCAATGTAGTATCGACATCTATGACAACACGACAACAGAAGCAACACAAACTCAAAAAAAGTGACAGGTGACCCGTCTTGTGAACACAAGTATTCAGCTCAATGAGTCGTTCCCAAGGATCCAACATAATGATTTACGGCTGCATGACCGCCCGCCACATATCAGAAAGGAACCATCTCAAACGTGTCAGGGCAGATTTCCTACAGCGCGAACGGAAGCTATTCATGTACGATAGTGTAAATAATAACTGTCCCAACAACACAAACCCATAATAATCGCTGTAGCAGCGGAATCTGCCCTTTCAAAAGCGCTAGTCGCGTCCCAGCATGAAGATCAAGCGGAGTCCATCAGACTACTCAGAAGACTGAATAATACATTCGATAAGTACCCCAACGTTAAAATCACTCTCCTATGGCTGCCCAAAAACGTACAACTCGTAGGTTTCGTAGAACAAGACAACTCGCCTTGGAGGCGGTTAGGACGGCAGACCTCGACAACTTCGCCGAGCCCCAAACGATAAACAACCAATTGAAAAAGGCCGAAGAAAGCGGCGATAACGGAGTGGGCAGAGCGGTACAACCAAGGACCGCACACATCAATGGCCTACCGAACAGCGCTCACTTCCCCGCAGAACGGAAGAACACATCACACTTTCCAGTTAAAGAAACACCCCTACCCACTAACAACGGGAAACACGACCACCGGACCCAATGTAGAGAGGCCCAAAGCTACGTTCTCCAGATTAACACACTCCACTTTCTACCATTTTATTACAGGACACGCATTCACCACAAATATCCTTCTCCCAACACACTCTAGAACAAGTCGCAAGTCAAGGAGAAACGTTACAAACGATCGAGCATGTCATCATGCACTGCCCACTTTCGACACCGCGCGCCACCGACATTTGATGTCCCAATTGCCGCACTTGGAGCCTCAAACAGCTCCTCGAAACCCCGAAGCGCGTCCAAGAGCTGCTTCGGTAGAGGAGACGAGGGCCTGCAATAAACCGCGGGAAGTCTGGGAACCAGACTGAGGCACAGGGTCTCCCTTTTTTCCGCAGCAGAGTCACCCCTGTTGCAAGTATATACATACATACACACGACCACCGCATAACATATCACACTACTACACACCGACGGCTTACAACCATAACTTACTCTTTCCAGCTCTCTTTCCCCTACCTGCTAGTTATAACGCTTAGTTACCCTTCGCGACCGCCTCTGTGCCACGTTGTACGCGCTGCGGAATACATATTCGGATTCAAAAAAAAAAAAAGAATAGTTTTAGACGCTTCGAAAATCAAAATATGACCTTGTGAAATGGCGGCGTTAGCCAGTCTGTATACGTTGTCTGCATCTTTCATGCGGGGTTGCGGGTGTGAAGCCGGGAAATGTGGAGAAAGTGTGGCATCCGTCACGCACTGCCTGAGACAAGCCGGCAGACGAGCTGATCTGAGAGTGCGGCGACTCGTCAGATAGAGAGTTATGGCGTGAGGGGATGGAAAGTGGATGCAGGTGATGGGACATCTCGATTGAGTGGTGAAAGTTCGAGGTTCGACTGTCAGTAGAGTTGCGTAGATGTTATCATTCGAGGGGGGGTATTGGAGGATCACCATAGAAGAACAAACGCATATTTGTACTATTGCGGAAATGCAATACGCTGTACTTGTGAATACTGCTAAGTGTGAATGCGATATGCCGAGGACAATGCATGTTGTCGGCCCTCCTCCCCCTACTCCCTCCTCCCCCCTACTTACGTCGGTCTGGTCCAACCCCATCTCACGGTGGCATCTCACCTTCCTTCCCCTCACGAACCTCTGGTCTCTCGTTAAATCCAGAACCCCCCCCCTCTTTCCTTTCTCATACCCCTCTCCGCCGTACTCGTCCGCCTGGTCACACCAGGGCTTCACTTCCTATGCTTCCTCCCCTAAGGAGGTCCACTCTCTCACTCGCTCCCTCATCACTAAACCCCCCCCTCTTGCCCATTACCTTTACATCAGATCCCTTCCTATCCCACCCCTGACTCCTACGGACATGCCTTCTTACTTTACAGTGGGGAGAGGTTGCTGCAGTCGGGGGTGTCAGTGGACACGGACCGTAGATGGTCACTCCTCAAGGCCCTCGCGCAGGGCCTCAATTTTTTCCTCTCGCTCCCTTCGGGGGGTTTTCTCTATATTCTCCTACCGAACAAATTGGTGCTACCTTATCTTCTGAACACTTCTACTAAGTCCCCTTTCTCCCTTTTGCCTCGTACTTTACTTCTTCTCTTTCTTCTTTTTGGACCCTTCCCCAGTGCGCGCTGTTGAGCTACGGCTCTTCAAGGAATCTTGGGCTTGTGTCCCTGGGTTGGAGGAACTGGCTCGCCTCCTTAGAGACTTGCAACCTACCTTAACGGTCGAACCCCCAGTTCCCCCCTCTGATCTCGCATTCAACTTATGGGGGACGGAGCTCGCTTCTGGGGAGCTCCCTCGCACGCCGGGTCACAAGGCCTGGCGCGCTTGCCCTAACACCCCATCAAACCAACCCCACCATTTGTGCGGGGGCTGCTCTCCCACAGAAACAGACATCTCTTTACATCTGGGCTCCAAATACTCAGTCAACACGCCTTTTTCGCAGACTATAGCGACCAGTTCCGGCCACTGGCAGGAGACAACACCTTCTGCCCTTGCAACGACGTCCCTTTCACACCCACACTCTCACCACTTCACTCAGGCCCGCCCACACCGGCCCCCATCCACCGCTACTCCATCAACCACGTCCTCTTTGACTGCCTGTTAAGGTTCCAAGTGGGACCTTTGTACGAAGTGTACGTTCGTTGTGGAGTCAAGAGCAAGTCTTGCAAGACGTGCAAGACAAGATCAAAAGTTCGATAAGAAGAGACTTAGTAAACGACTAAGTCAAGAGCGTTTCAGAGGTCAAGGGCTTTGGGCTCAGGGTGAGACCAAAGTGTCAAGAAGTCGTGAAGAGTGATGTCAAGGGGTTCTCTCAGGTCGATGCTTCTAGGCAAGACAAGGTTCTAATAGATAGAAGGACTTGGATTGCGAAACAAAACTGAGACTTAAGGTCTCTAGGGCAAAAGTACAGGGTTTTATATAGAGAGAACGAGGCTATGTACACAGCCGTAGGGGCTGTGACCTTCGTACAGCTTTCAGGGTTTGAAACATGTTCCAGGAATCAGCGAGTCATCCTGTGCATGTGGCTGTTGCTTGCGGCTGTACGGTGCTGTGTGAGGCTGTACCGTGAGAGAGAAATAAGTAAGCGATCTGAAACAAAGCGATCGGTAGTCCATTCGCATAAGCAAGGGAGTCAGCAGAAATGAGTCAGCAGTCCGAAAATGTACAGTATGAGTCAGCAAGCACGTGTCAGTCCATAACACCATCCCCCGTCTAAGGCGCAGTCCCACCTGCGTTCATTCACGGTCAGCAGCATAGTCCCAGTCACTCATCTCCGCGTTGATCCAGCCAGACGTGGAGCGGTCGATCCGTGGCCGTACCAGAGGTAAGCCTTCTTGTCGTCGGTGTAGGGGCAGGACCAGTGCCAGTGAGGGTGTTCTAAGGGGACTCTACAAGCGTCTCCGAACTTGCATTGCTGGTGGGGTTCATGACACGAAGGGCCTGAATGGCCGTAGTCAGCGCACCATTCGCACCATGGTGGAGGGGGCACTCGACGTAGAGGTGCCCGGGGTTTCGTCGCTTGCATCGACCACAATAGGGCGTGTGCGTGACCCTGGCTGCGGCACTATCAGCGGCGGTTCCACTGCTACTATTGACGACCCGTTCCACGCAAGTCTTGCAGTAAAGGGGATGCGTGCTGTCATAAATTGGACTCCTTGGCCACTCGTCGTCGTTAGCGTCGCGTCATTATCAAATGCCCATCCGAGTTCGTCGTCCTGGATAGGGGAGACAGATGAGGCGGGCGAGTTGCGGACGTTAGAGGCCGGTGAGCTTGGTAAGGAGGGTAGTTGGTTGTTTGGCGGGGAGGGGGTGGCGTCGCTCCGCGGGAGTCCACCAAAATCGGGGAGGTTCTCGTGCCACGTTGGTGACGCGAGGATGGGGAGTGGGGACCGCGGGTGGTCGGAGGTAGGTGTGAGGTAGTCCCAAAGCGAACTCGTCGGTTTGGGTTGCTGTATGGCCCATGCTGCGAACTCGCAGGCCTGGAAGAGCGATTCTCTAAGGGCGTCGTCGAGCGGGGTAATTCGGGGTATAAGGTGGGAGACGGGGGTCGGGGAGCGGTTTCTCTGACGCCGTGTATAGGTCACTGGGATAAACGGTGGAGAGGCCGAACGATGATTGGTAGATGAGGGACGATGGGTGGACCGGGCGGATGGGACGTGGTGCGGGTAGGTCATATTGGGCTGAGACATGTTGCATACGCGAACTGTGAGTGAAGTAGGTAGTGGTGGTGTGGTAGTGGTAGTTGTAGTGGTGGGGATGAAAGTTGGTGATGTCGTTTCTTGCTGAAGCAAGAGGGTTCTTATAGCTTTTGGTTGAGCTTTGTAAAAGGCTGTGAGCAGTTCTGGGGCGTCAACATTTTCAGCTGGTTCCCATGTGTTGTGTGCGGCGGAATAGCCTTTCCACTTTAGGAGATATTGGAGCCTGTCTTGTTCTTTGGTCCGATACGTCTGGACCCTAGAACAGCTTCTACTTCGTACTCCTCTTCTCCGTCTACAAGTTCCGGTGCAGGCTGTTCGAAGTTCGGACCATGTTCGGGCGTTTCCGTATAGGGGCGATCAGTGATGTGTGAAACACATCATGAATCTGCCATCGATCTGGAGTTTGAGGCGTACTACTACCGGTGATATGACTTTGGTGATTGTAAAAGGTCCGTAGCGTTTTGGGGCTAGCTTGCTGCTAAGGTGCGTCATTTTGAGATTGGTACCTTCAAGCCAGACTTTTCTCCTACGGCATATTTTCGGTAGTGGCGTTGACCCTTCTTGTGTTCTGTGCGCTTGTGAAGGAGGGTCTGTGCGTGTTTCATTGCTGATCGGGCTTTTTCTCGGATGTTTTTGAGTTCTTCGGACTTTTGTTGACATAGGGTAGATGGCTTGTGATCCGAGAGGTTGCGACGAGAGGGGTGTACCCGATGAGGAGTTCGTACGGAGTAAATCCGGTTGTGGCGTTTGGCCATGAGTTATGAACGAACTGGGCCATGGGCAAAAGTGTGGACCAGTCATTCATGTAATCATTGCCGTAGATGCGGAGATATTGTTCTACTCGTTGGTTGCTTCTTTCGATTGACCATCTGTTTGAGGGTGATAGGCGGTACTGATATTTTGTGATATCTTGAGTTTCTGACAGAGCCTGTGGCTAGATGTGATGTAAGCGGGGATCTCTATCAGAGATGATTCTTCGGGGAATGCCGTAGTTCGGAAAAACATTGGAGATGTATAAGTCGATAACTTCTTCCGTGGTGATCTTTTTCGTACATGGCAAGAAAACGGCGCTTTAGTGCAATCGTGATCAACGATCGTGAGGATGGAATCATATCCATGTGACTCGGGAAGATCCGTGATAAGATCCATCGCCACGACTTGGAAAGGAACATTGGATGCCTCCTGTTCTCGTGGTTCGATGGAGCGATGGGGGGTTTGGGCGATGGGTAAGGGGTTTTGTTGACTGGCATGTGGCGCATCCCTTGACGTATTGTGTGACATACTGCTTGAGTCCAGGCCACCAGAAGTTATGGAAGACTTCTATCATGGTGTTGGCGATGCCTGGATGGCCAGCGAGTGATGGTCATGATAACGCCAGAGTATATCTTTCTTCAGTTGGTCGTCCTCAGGGACTACCGGAGCATCCGCTTTCCACCACTGTCCTTTGTGATCTTGCTCTAGCTGATGCTCTTCGGCCCATTGTTTCATGAGGTCGTCGTTTTCTTTTTGTGCTAGCCAGACACGTTCTTCAATGGAGTGAAGTCCATTGCTTGGACAAAGAGCTTGTCAGGTAACACCACGATGTCTTCGTTGTCATCATCGCCTTTGGGAATGGCGGGATGTCGTGACAGGCGTCAGCACGATTTGTGGCGCCAGGTTTGTGAATGAGTTCAAAGTTAAATTCTGCTAACTTGCTTAGATAGCGCGCCACCTTCGTGCGATGTTTCGTGGTGAGCGATAAAATCGAAGATTGTTGTGGTCGGTGTAACTTTGATTGGGAAAGGTGAGGATAATAACACGTGTTCCCAGCGAAGGAGTCCTCTAACGACTGCTAAGAGTTCACGGTCGTAGACTGGGTAATTTCTCTCTGCAGCATTGAAGGTATGTGAGTCGTAACCGACTGCTCTAGGTTTGTTATCTTTGTCTCTTTGAAGTAGGACTGCTCCAGTGGCATATTGGGAGGCGTCTACTTCAAGTTCAAAGGGTTTTGAGTAGTCGGGTCGGTATAGGACTGGGTCTTCTTGTACACGTTGGAGTAAAATTTTTAGGGCATTACTGCACTCATCGGTCCAGTCGAACTTCACCCCCTTCTTTAGAAGTGCAGTAATGGGGCGCGCAATGTCGGCAAAGCCCGGATGAAGGGTCGTTGAAAGCCAAGGACGCCAAGGGTACTTCTGACGTCCTCGACTTTGTAAGGACAGTGGGCCAATTGGCTAGGCCATTTCTTTTTGTTGGGTCGATTGTTATCTTCCCATCACGGACTTCAATACCAAGGTATTTGACTTGTTCTTTCTCGAAGTGGCATTTTGACGCTTTGAAGAACAAGGAAGTTCGCGAGCGCGTGTGAGAACTGCGTGGGTGATCTCCCGAAGTTCTTCTAGATTGTCGGAACAAATGAGGACGTCATCCATATAGATTAGAATGCGTCCTGGGTATTTGTTGACAAGATCGGCGAAGGCGGCATCCATGAATCTTTGGAAGACCGCTGGTGAGTTTCGTAGTCCAAAGAACATCACTTTAGGCTTAAAAAGACCATAGGGAGTTTTGAAAGCGGCTTTCCATTGGTCTTTGTCCTTGATGCGGATATTGTGATACCCCCATCGAATGTCAAGGGTAGTAAAATATCGCATGCCATGGAGTTGTTCTAGAAGATTTTCGATGCGGGGGAGAGGGTAAACGTCGGGAATAGTATGTTCGTTAACGCGTCGATAATCTTGAACTGGTCTAGAACTTCCATCTGCTTTTGGGATAAGGAACCAGGGTGACGACCAAGGGGAGTCCGTCTGCTCGATATAGCCTTTTTCCTGATGTTCTTTGAGAAATTTCTTCGTAATTTCCTTTCCTTCTTCAGTTAACGGATAAACTTTGCAGTTAATGATGTCAGGTGCGTCTGGCTTTAGCTTTATCTCCATGTCGAATTTTCCTCGGCTAGGAGGGAAGCGTTTTGCTGCTTCTTCATCAAAGATAAAGGCGTGACGTTGGTATTCAAGGGGTATTCCTTGGACAGCAGCACTGGAAGCCGTGCGTCGTTCAGTGTCCGCAATAGCCCACTCTTGGGATTTTCCAGCAGGTTCTAAAGCTCGTGCGAGTAAAACTCGAGCTTTTTCTTTGAGAGCAACTGCTGCGTGGTAATATTGAGACTCGAGGCAAATTTTCGGATTTTCATCGTCTAGGGTTCGGTCTTTCCAATTGAGTCGTGGGTTAAAGTTTCTAGCCATGGATATCCAAGGATGACGCGATCCATGCCTAGGTCCGTGATGAAGAAGTTTTGTAATTCTTCTAGTTTCCCCATTCGGATACGTAAGGTTGAAAACTTTGTGACTCGTCCTAGTTTATTTTCCGTTCCATCAACGTTAAAGATCTGGATTGGTTTGTCTAGATCTTTTGTTCCTAGTTGCCATCTTTCTGCCGTTCGATGATCGATAAAATTACTGGTAGCACCACTGTCAACAAGTGCTTTGTCTTCTTTCGTTCCGCCGTTATAGCTTGAATAAATAATGGGGACTTCCATTGATGAAATGGCATTTAAATACAAGCTATTCGGTACTAAGGCTCGGATCCAGGCGGCGAGATCAGAGCCCTTTAAAAAGACGGATCTTGGGAAAGGAGTTCGGCAAGTTTGCCGCGTTCGTCATCAGACATAGCTTTGAGAGCTTTAGCGACTTCTGCATTTGAAAGTTCTTTAGAAGGAGTAGGGGTAGGGTTCGTTGTTACTTCAGATGTTTCAGTAACACGAGCACGCGTATTGCCGGTGGCGTTGGCGTTTCGTTTCTTTTTGACAGGGCATTCTCTAGAGAGATGGCCTTGTTCTTTACAATAGAAACAACGTCCTTCGCGTATAAGGCGTTCACGATCAGGATCAGGGGTACGAGTGGTTTGGGTAATAGTGACGTCCACATCCATGGCGTCAGGATCGCGTTGTGGGCGTGGGGCTGGGCGTGGTGATTGTTGAGGACGGCGTTGTTGTTGCTGTCCTCGTGCATTGCCGAGTAATTGAGTAATGTTTCCTAGTGACCCACTACCGTGTAGCTCTCTGAACAGTTTTTGTTCTGTCCACGCGGCTGCGTGTTTTCGTGCCGCTTCCTGCCATTCCGTAAGAGTTTCTGGTTTTGGCCATTCACGATTCATGATGGTCATGTGAAGGGCTTCTTTGAGGCCGGCGCGATATTGAATAATAGTGCCTTGAGCATCGGCTTCAAAGCCTGCTTCTTCAAGAAGGTCATTGAATGAGGTAGTGTAGTCGTCTAGGTTATCTCCGACCATCCGAAGCTTTGTGAACTTTGTAAGGGCATCTTCTTTTGCGGCGGCATCTCGGAAGTCTTCAAGGAATCTTTGTTTGAAACCAATCCAAAGGTCCAGATCGTTGGGGTCTCCTCCACGGTCTAGGTACCCTCCCAGGGAGTTAAGACGTGCTTGGGCCCAGCCTTCGCAACGTGGTCCAGACATAAACGTGGTGAACATGAGGATCCGATTTGCAGGGTTCGACATTCCGGGGTTTCCTTGGTTTAATCTTCGGTAGTTTTCGAAGATTTCCATGAATCGTTTTGATCGCGATCTATTTCCATCAAAGGGTTTTGGGGGAATCCCCATTAACCCTCCTCCAGCAGCGGGGATTTGGGCAAAGCCTTGGCCTTGTTGCAGGGGAGCTGCTGCTGCTGCTCCGCCTCCACCTCCTCCACCACCTCCAGGACTACCAGGTGCTCCTCCTCCTCCTCCACCACCGCTACCTCCTCCTCCTCCAGGGGAACCGCCTCCTCCACCTCCTCCGCTGCCGCTGAAGATTGCTCCACTACCGCTTGCCGTAGTAGAAGTTTTCTTTCCTTTTCCTTTGGGTTGGGAAAAGAGGGCTGAAGCGGTGGGTGTTACTGTCGCGGTTGCTGAGGCGATTTGGAAGGGGGGAGTAGGGCATAGCCTGCAACTCCTTGTGCAGCTGCATGAAAAGCTCGTGCTGCAAGGGATTGGATCGGTGAGGTGCTTGTGGAAGCAGGAGCTTTGGATTTGAATATAGTGTTTAGGGCGAGGAGTTCTTTAGGAGTGAGTGGGGCGTTTGGGTCGGGTACTGGTTCAGGTGTCGGTTGCTTAGCAAATATTTTTCTCATTTGCTCAAGCTGTTCGTCAGTGGGACTCTCAGGTAAGAGGTCCATAGCTATGTTATAGTTCGGTTCTTCGCCACTTCCAGAGTCAGATGGGGTCGCGGGTTGTTTCACTTGTTCAATTGCTTGTTCAAGTGTGATCATAGGGGTATGGGAGTGAGCGCGAAGTCTAGTCCCAGCGGCCTGCGCAAGGGCTTCGTCATCTTCGTCATCGCCTTGTGTAGGGCGATCTTGTTCAGGAGATTCTTCGGCTAATGCGGTGAATCTACCATATGGACTGCCTCTAGAGCTGTCTGACATGGTTCGTTTGTTCGTTCACAAATGTGAGAGTAAGAAGTCTCAGTTTGTGTTAAGGTTCCAAGTGGGACCTTTGTATGAAGTGTACGTTCGTTTGTGGAGTCAAGAGCAAGTCTTGCAAGACGTGCAAGACAAGATCAAAAGTTCGATAAGAAGAGACTTAGTAAACGACTAAGTCAAGAGCGTTTCAGAGGTCAAGGGCTTTGGGCTCAGGGTGAGACCAAAGTGTCAAGAAGTCGTGAAGAGTGATGTCAAGGGGGTTCTCTCAGGTCGAATGCTTCTAGGCAAGACAAGGTTCTAATAGATAGAAGGACTTGGATTGCGAAACAAAACTGAGACTTAAGGTCTCTAGGGCAAAAGTACAGGGTTTTTATATAAAGAGGAACGAGGCTATGTACACAGCCGTAGGGGCTGTGACCTTCGTACAGCTTTCAGGGTTTGAAACATGTTCCAGGAATCAGCGAGTCATCCTATGCATGTGGCTGTTGCTTGCGGCTGTACGGTGCTGTGTGAGGCTGTACCGTGAGAGAGAAATAAGTAAGCGATCTGAAACAAAGCGATCGGTAGTCCATTCGCATAAGCAAGGGAGTCAGCAGAAATGAGTCAGCAGTCCGAAAATGTACAGTATGAGTCAGCAAGCACGTGTCAGTCCATAACACTGCCGCCTCCACTCTAACCACCGTGCCTCCACTATCGAGGGCTTCTCCTCACAATACCTCTTCTCTACTGAAGCAGGCGGCCGACGTCTCGCCCAATTCTTACTCCTCTCTCAACAAGGCCTCCGGCCCCTCCCACCCCGCCCTGACCCCCCTTGAATGATTCCGGCCTCGGCCGCGCTCCCTTCTTTCTGACCCTCTCCTATTATACTCCTTCTTTTCCTCTTATCATTTACATCGTTTCCTTACTTGTGTCTCCGTTTGGATAGTACCCTGTACAGAGTAACTTAGTCTTGTCGCAATATACGCGGGGACTATAAACCCCAATTCAAAAAAAAAAAAAAAAAAGCATGTTGTCGGATGAAGGATAAGCCACAAGTAGGAGAACACAGTGAGAACACCTGTGGAATCTCATACAAGAAACAGAGCAAAGACTACATAGTCAAACTACAATGTATCGAATAGCGAAGTAATTCGATACATTGTAGTTTTTTGACTACCTGCAAAGACGAGTTCGACGCGGTAGCAGCTGTGTAGTAACCGCTGCTTACTGTTATTCGTAATCACTTTACATAATTTTTTTGCCTTTTTTGGCCACCGGATGGCTCTTTTCGCTCTTTCCGGCTTTCCTTGTGACTGTTATCCTGCCTTTCCTGCTCGTTCCGTGCAAAAAAAAGCATTTGTGATGACTTTAACGGGTATGTTTTGTGACGTGTTACTGTCACTCTAGTAGGGTCAGTTCAGCTGCCTCATGTTTGCAACGCCCCCTTAAAGTGTCTCACCAGGACATAGTACCCTCCTCTTCCTTTACATACCACACATTTCTCCAATGTCCCTCACTGAACACCTCGCCGTCACCGTACCTGGTGAAGAGGAGACGAAGAGCAAACTTGAAGGCAGTATGTTGTCCACCCCCGACACTATACCAGGTGCTGCCGAGGCAGCAAGCCAGGCAGATGAAGATGGCGACAGCTCCTGGCCTCTCTTCTCACTGTATCAAGATATGACAGAGGAAGCCGACAAACAGATGGCGAAACGCTGGCAAAAGGATGTTGATAGTATCCTTGTTTTCGTACGCACCCCAGTTTCTTTTTTCACATCTCTTCACACGTCAAATCAATATCACAGACGGGTTTTTTCTCTCTTGTCATTACTGCATTATTGGCGGTGACAGTCCAAGACCTTAAGGAGAACCCACAGGATAGGTCGGCATTTTTTCTTGAGAACTTGTATACGCTTCAATTCGGTGAAGGCTCCAACGGTACTTGGCCTTCTTCCCCAGCTCAACCTACTCCCTTCACTGTGCCTCCAATCACCACCGCGGTGAATGCATTCCTTCTCATGAGCTTGTCTCTCAATACTTTCGCTGCCCTACTTGCTCTATTCATCCAACGAGCGACAAGTCAATACCTGAAAATTACTCACGCTCAGCGGGCCAACTCCAACGACCGAGCGCGGTTGCGTGAAGTCTTTGTCAACGACTTCCAGACATCGCCCATTACTTGGGCTGTTTCGGCATCATTTATCTCATTATCTGCCGCCGCGGCCCTTTTTTTTTGCGGCCTTCTCCTCTATCTTTACAACCTCGGCCCACATTTCTATTACCCCGTCTATACTTGCGTGGGCATTTGCGTCGCCATATATCTCTTCATTGTCTTTACGCCTATTGAGCGGGGAATTGGATCCTATCTGTCGCTCTTCTCATTACTCACACCCACATCACTTATGATCAAGTTTCGTTTCTGGAGATCGACAAAGGAGATTGACGACCGCATCCTGTTCCGGTTATTCGATGCTACCATTAAAGATTCAGATCTTGTGCGATTCTTTGAAAGCATTCCTGGCTTCTGCAAATCATCATGGGTCGTCGAACCTCGAGACATGATCGCTAATTTGGGACGAGAGAAGCTCCACACGACTGTCAAAGGTTTATTAGCACGCACTTGGACATCCAATTCTCTTCCAAAGTCGATTAAAGTTCGGCGACTAGCCGCCTGCGTGAAGGTCGCCGACGCTATACCCCTCCCAAATGCGATGTTGTCAATCCTCGAAGATACATTCCCTCGCGACCCGCATGCTGCGCTGCAGTCCGTTGAACTCGGTCACTTCCTGAAGAACCAAGGCCATAGCAAGCCGCATGAGATTGGCTTATGTGCCCAAATAATTATCGCTGGCATCATTTCACACGTACAGGAAAAAAACAACGATTGGGTTGCGCTCGCTGCGAATCAATTGGGCAAATCGGAAACCGTCATTCGGGGCTACCTCGAACATGGCAATGACAGCTTGTTACTTGCCAACCTGATCCACATCACTCGCCAGATCCTCAACCTTTCGGTGGATGATCCGGGTCTGCGTCTGGATATGGCTAACGCCTCACGGATATTTTCAGTCCTTTCCAATTTTGACATCCGAAAGGCTCTTCCTGGACTGCAGCACGACTTCTCCGTCTTATGGGATGAAATAGATCGACAGGCGGAAGCGGGAATTATCAATGCTATGGAGATTCGCGGCAAGCTTCAAGGTCTCTACGACCTCTTAATTGGTGGTAATCATCTCCCTGCCGACCTGGCAGTCCGACACGATCCGCACGGGGAAACATACTACGTCAACTATATCACACGCAGCACTAGTTGGACACGCCCAAACAACCCCGTTTTACTTGACGGGACCCAACGCCCCACCACAGCCACTATATCGTCCCAGTCACACCCCACTGCCTCGCCTTTCCAAAACGACGGCCGTTCCGGTTCTTCATAGGCCGTGACTTCCGCTGCCACCTAAAAAGCAGGCAGCATCGCTTATAGTGAAAGGTCAACCCTCCAAAACCCACGTTTGCCCCTATCCTTTCTCCTCTTCCGTCTGTGTCATTTCATCCTCCTCCCTTCCCTCGAAATCTGTCAGCCTCAGTCACTCACATGAGGTCATGGATCCCTGGCCACACCCCGGGGCCCTCGCACCGTTGCGTGTCTGCCTTGGGCTCAGTCCCTCTCTCTCTGGCTTCATGCCACAACTGTGTCCTTTCATTGTCTTTGTACTAGTATCTGCTACGCACCTCATGACTCACTGCTTCCTATTTAGTTTTCGATTGCTCACCTCTATCTTTTCTACTTCCTTTGTGCTACTCTTTCCCTTTCGGTTTCACATTCTGGTTTCAATCTCATTCGACTACGGTTTGGGCGGAGCCTTATGCCCGTTTCTGTTCGACTGTCTCACTTCTGAAGCACCTCAATTTCCTCTTGACTCGTGGTAGTTGCGTCCTCGGGTTCGTAACTTTACCATTATGTCCCGCTCTTGATGCCTTACGTCCTTAGACACCCATAACTACCACTTACTGGGAGGCAGAAATGTATCTAATTTAAAACGGTCTGTAAATTGTACTGTGCAGTCAGCGGAGCACCGCTGTGTATCACGTCCTCTATTTTCTGTCTCGCATCTGCCTAGGTCTAGAAAGCCGCTAAATTTCCGCATCAACGATGCCTTGTCGTTTCACTTTGTTCCCACAATTGCAGTCCCAATTGACATATCTGCCCTCTCTGCCATCTGCAGGTAGCTTCTGCTTTGCCCTAATGTGATGGGCACTGAACCGATCAGCCGATGAAGTGTAGAACGAGCGACGTCATGTCCGAGTTCCGCCCTAGCACCCCTGCACTCATTCCATCTAATTCGGCTTAGCCTACCCCCGACCCGACACACAAGTTGTAGGCCTGTAACGTAAACAGAATACCTTTTTCTTTCTGAAACAACAGACTGATGGACATCGATGCAAGTCAGTATGGAAATGACAACGTTCAGGTTTAAGCAAATGACGGGTGCACAAATGAGACCATCTCAAAATTAAACGTGTGGGAGTGTAGACCAGAACACAACAGACTGTACTAGTGATCACATCTTCATCATATCAAACTGTAAGCTGATTGTCTGTTGAGCTGAAGCGGGTGCAGTGCCATCAGCAAGCAAGGTGAAGGCCAACAGCGTTGGCATTTTCTAGTGACTACTAGTAGCCCGGTCGACGCGACGTGCAAGCGCCCACTGGATTACGTACACGGGCGTTTCCCGTGATCGATTTATTTGCTTTGCCCTGACCATCTCGTCGCTGTTTGCCGGACATTCTTTACATCCTACTCTTCGCTCAGGAGAGCGGTCTCGATGCTAGTGCGATATTTATATTTCGGGTTCTCCGAGTTCTATAACTTGAACCGGAGTCTATCAGTGGTCTGCCAGTACTACAAGTCCTACGGTTCCTCTTGGGGTACTCATTTGACATCAAGAGAGATGTTCATTTTATGACTACTTTAGCACGTTTAATTCCAAAGAGTATGTTTGCTCCACGGTCCGGGCTTCACGGCTTGCTCATCTCGATCTCGTCTTGTGCCAGTGGCATTCATACTACACCGTGCCCCTCTCATGAATTCTATCTCACCCAGCTTTTTTAAATTTCGTTTCCCTATGACAGCGTATGACTCATTCAAACTGTCTTCACCTCGAAGCCCAGATTCAGAATCGCGGCTTTGAGTCTGTGAAAGTGGTGGCAGCGACTCCCGTTCAATTGTGTTGATCAGAGGCCATTCCACATCGCCAGTCACAATACCCTTGGCATACAATAATGCCCAGTTCATCTCGCAAAGAACTCTTCGCCATAGATATTTCGTCGCTTCCTCTAGACACTCGTTCAAGGTGACGGTTGTTTTGCCTCTTCATCTAGCCCGACCCTCTGAGAAAGGATGAGGAACGGCGTGCGAGTGAGGCCAGTAGTGGGCTCGGCTTATAAGGCTCATAACTCTCTGGAGGTGCAAGCTCTGAATTGTATCTCAGCTGTGGGAGTAATAGGGCACAAAAAAGCAATTTCCATCATTGAGATCAAATTGTCCACAACCGTGGCATTACCACGTGACGTGAGCTTTTGAACACCTCCGCCTCCTCAGTCGAGTTCTCCTCTACTACACGATCATAATTGCCACAAATTATCAACACATTACAGTAACTTCCTAAATAGAAAAGCCAAAAGTGCGTGTAAAGTTTCTATCTGACGTTAGGATGCGCGAGTTGGAGATTGTTCGAGTGCTTTGGAGATAGCACAAACTCAGCGCGTTACACTCTTCAGCGATGCCAGCTCCAGAGAGGCAAGGGGAATGGAAACGTCTTCGTCAATCAGATTTAATTATATATCCTATCACCAGGTCACTCTTCTAGAAATTTTAGATCGAAGAGTGATAACAAATCGATTTAATCAGACGGAGTGGGAGGGGTCATGTATAGTTGTACATATGCATGGGTCAAATAGGTTCATGAAAAGGAAAAAAAAAACGTTCATTCGGGGGCAGAACGAGAGACAAAGTTGTTTGAGAGGTCGTACCACGATCCCCCACCCCGCTTCGCTTCGCCAAAGTACTATTCCACCCGGAGGCACGTAACGCTACACGTTCACCTCAAGAATAGTTGCGCGGTGCCAGTGGCGGGGTGAGGGGGAGGCAGCCAGACGTATCCAGGAAACGGCGGTAGACTAGGCCACGGCCCTCTGTTCTGCGGCTCGAATACTGCATAATAAAACCTAGGGCCCCCCCGTGGATCGTACTGACTCTGCCGCGAGAAGTAGGAATCGGACGACGTCCATTGCGGAGCGGGAACGCTCATCGCTCGCGGGCCCATGACCCATCCACCGTGGTCGGGCGGGGCTCTCGATCTTTGACGTTTACGGCGCGTACGCTTTTGTTTCTTCTCTGCGTCTGGCCGTCGTCCTTCTTCCGATGAAGGCTCGCCGGAGGAAGAGGAGGAGGAGGAGGAGGAGGGGCTCGAGAGCCTATTGAAAGGAGCTGGCGGTGGTGGCATGTGGTTTAGCCTGTTAGCCCGAATGACTGCCTCGTCTTTGGATTCTATTATGGTGGCGAGGTGAGGACCGGTAGTGTATAAGGAGCGTATAGTCGCGTTCTGCGGGAACGAACGCAAGTTTGGCAACGCGTAGATAAATTGACCGGGCGCATTTTGGAACGGATTCCCAAAGCCAGAACACGTCCGCGTCCACGACGGTGATGGTGGTGATGGTAATGGCAGTGACGATGAATAAGGTGACAAGTGAGCTTGTTGAGATCTAGGATACATTTATTTATTTTTGATTGGGGAGAGAGGAGACAAAATGTTTCGATCGGTCCACCACCCAGGGAGAAAGGGGGGTTGACAAAGGAACGTCCGATTGTCCTTGGGCTGCTCGAGTGTACCCCTAGTTATACCAACCCCCCCGCTCGAGAAATGTGGCACGGAACAAAGCATTCAGTCCACCACCCTCGGCCAAACAAAGCGGTGTGCCACCGGGCGCTAATTGCACTGGCAGGGAAATAGTAACAAGCGAGAAAGACATGGTCTTTCTCTCTCATAAGACTAGGCAGGGGAATAAAGACCATCTGAGTCAGGCAGTCAGACCTTGACCGCTGCAATCGCCACTTGTTGGAACCACGGAACGAATGCGGTAGGGGTACAGAGGGATGGAGCGCGTCCATAAAGAGAGTACGGCGTTCTCGACGGCGGGGATGTGGCATTTCAAGTCACGTGGTTATGGCTATCAAACTTCCATTCCACACGGTGCCGAGATGAGATAAATTTTTTGGGGGAGTGGTGACCCGCAACGACACACTACTCTTATTTAGAGGTTACTACAATTACACGCGACATAACGGCAAAGAAAACTCGAAAAAGCCACCGACATTATTGATGGCGGAGACGTGTCGCCATGTGGGACACCACAAAGCCAAATTAATATGCCAAGAAAAACTGCCCAGCAGCTACCAGGCTCTCTCGTGCCTTCCTGCTATTAGTTCAACCCTGCACTCAGAATAAGGTGAGCCCACGTAAGATTGCCTTGCACGCGCAATTCGGTAAGCATAGTTTGGTCGCTGGTGGGACTAGCAGTGGAATGGAATGGAGGTGGCACCGAAACAGGTCGCAATGCAGAAATTGCCCGAGACAGTCCGACCAGGAGCGCGCGGAACACGTGCAACAACCCAATTCTTCCCGTTTTGCATTCAGGTACCGGTGACTTGGATCCCATCAAGAGACCTTGTTCTTCATACATTGCATGAAGGTATTGGGACATTTGAGGCGCATCAGAAGCCTAGGAGAAGGCAACGTTATGAAAATTTCTCTTCGCATCCATTGAGAAAGATAACGCACCTTTCCGAGCAGCACGCTAAAAATAAGAGTGCGAGAAGGTTGATGCCCAGAACGAATCAGTGCTTCGATTGCGGTCCTAAACATCGAAATAGGGTTTGAGTAAGGGTTCAAGTGAAAGAACAAAACGACTTACAGCATGCTGATGCCGCTTTCGACACCCGCCAACTCTATTCCATGTTCTGTTTCATCTTCAACATAAGATGAAAGCTTGTCAGATGTCGGGACGTGCGCGTATGCCGAGGATATGCCAGGACGTTGCGTTCCCACGTCTAACATCGTTGCGGCGGGGTAAATTAGGTAAATCATTAAAAATAACTGCTGGACAGACCATCGCTATTGGAAATAAGCACAGGCTTCAGGCTGTGCTCGGTGCCTTGCCACTGCAAGACGACCGCCGATTGACCGACATATGTCCAGTGGAGCGAAAAGTTCCTATATATCGGCGCATGAGTCGAAATCGGGCGGGTGTGTCAAAGATGTGACGTCACGTACGCGAGAGGGAACGTCTGCCGAAGGTATCCCCGCAAATCGGCTTGGTAACCTTCGACGCGAGAGCCATCGAGGTTTTGCTGCTCCCTATTCCCCAAAATTAAGTAATCGGATGGGTAACGAAGGGTATATGCATACAATATGTCCAGTGCACCCTCGATGTTCTCTTTGACCGACGTACTATACGACTGGGATCGAAACGCGGCAGAGACGTGGTTTGGCAACCACGCATGTGCATGATTTGCCGACACATCGGACAAGAGTAGATGATTGGCGACTCGTTCCGCATAAGCGCTAACGACGAATGCCAGGCAGCAGAGCATGAGAAGGACCAACATGACTGGAGGTGCGCGACGGCGGACAGTCCTGCTGGACGGGATCTGGTCTAGCAAAGGGAGACGCTCCTTGGAGGTGTAGATATTCTTCTGAGAAAAACGATTGAAATGTGGGGAAGCTTCTGCTTCAAGATCGATGTCGAAAAGAGGGGTGGTATCGATGGTATGATAGGAAGCACCAGGGAGTGGATGCACTGACATGATGAAGTGCGGAAAGTAAAGGAGAGGAAGAGTGAAGAAAAAAAAAAAAAGGAATGAAATTTAAAGGAAGGGAGAGTTGGTATGGAGAGAGAGGCGGGTGACGCCGATGAATGGCAGCCGAATTATCTATCGACGTTTACAACAACAGAACAGAAGCATACAGTAGTGACAGGCGCTCAATCTTGAGATTTATAGGGTGCTAATTACATAATATTCTATTCATTACAGGTACACGTTGTGCTCGTGTCTACGTGTGGATCGTAGGCTGCACATTCCTGTTTTCGTGAACATGAGTACATAGCGCATGAGAGTCGTTCCCAAGGATCCGACATAATTGATTAGGGCTGCATGATAGCGCGCCACATATCAGGAAGGAACCCTCTCAAATGTTTCAGGGCTTATTTCCTACGGCGCGAACGTAAGCTATTCATGTACGATAGTGTAAATAAATTTAGAAGCTTTCGAACATCAAAATCTGACCTTGTGATATGGCGGCGTTAGCCAGTTTGTCTACATTGTCTGCATCTTTGATGTGGGGTTGAGGGTGCGGACCCGGGATGTGGAGAAAGTGTGGGGTCCGTGACGCACTGTCGGGGGTAGACAAGTCGGCAGGTGATGATGGGCTGGTCTGAGAGTACGGCGACTCGTCAGATAGAGAGTTATGGCGCGAGGGGATGGAAAGTGGATGCAGGTAATGGGACATCTCGATTGAGTGGTGTTTTGTGAATGAAAGTTCGAGGTTTGATGTTATCGTTCGAAGGGGGGGGATTGAGGATCCACCATAGAACAATGGCCTATTTATACTATTGCAGAAATGTGATATCCGCAGTACTTGTGAATATGGCTAAGTGTGAATGCGATGCGCCGAGGACAATGCATGTTGTCGGATGAAGGATAAGCCACATATAGGAGAACACCTGTGGCAAGAAACACAGCAAAGACCAGTTTCGACGCGGTAGCGGCTGTGTAACGTACGTGTAACCGCGGTTGGCCCTAGCCCGGTCGGCGAATTCCGAAACGGGGTGCAAGCGCCCACTGGATTACGTACACGGGCGATCCTGTGATCTTTGCCTTGACCAACTCGTCGCTGTTGCCGGGCATTCTTTACTCCTACTCTTCACTCAGGAGAGACTTCGGAGGAAATCTCGGTGCTATTGCGATATTTCTGTTACGGGTTCTCCGAGTCTACAACTTGAACCGGAGTCTGGTTCCTGGGTCTGGAGCACGGTACCAGTCCTACGATTCTTCTTGGCGTGCTTCCGAAACTCATTTTACTGCCTTATATATCAAGAGCGGTGTTCATTTTATGACTATTTTAGTACCATAATTCCAAAGAGTATGTTTGCTCCATGGTCCGGGTTTCACGGCCTACTCATCTCGATCTCGTCTTGTGGCATTCATACCGCACCCGTGCCCCTCTCATTGATTCAATCTCACCCTGCTTTTCAAAGATCGTTTCCTTACGACAGTGTATGACTCGTACAAATAGTCTCCATTGTCAGCACCTCGAAGCGCAGATTCAGAATCACGGCTTTGGGTGTGAAAATAGTGGCAGCGACTCTCGTTGTGTTGATCATTCCACATCGCTAGCCACAATACCCTGGCATACAATAATGCCCAGTTCATCTCGCAAAAACTCTTCACCATAGCTATTTTGTCCCTCCTCGTGAAGCACTAGACACTCGTTCAATCCTCCTCATAATTTCTTCGCATCAAAAGAATGTCTCAACCGCCTCAACCGCTTCCCATTTCCTACCTTTACGCGATTGCTGAGCATCGTGCCCTACCCGAACCATTCGAGTTACCATCCTTCCAATATGACACGCAGGGGCCGCAGGTCGACCATGCACGTTCTATGCCTTCTAACTATAATCAAGACTCTCATCGCGGCCCTCCTCAATGCACGGTGACGCATTCTATCCCGATTCACGGGCCCGTACCCGGAAGTCAAAGCCAAGGTTTCCCCGGTATTGATGGAGCCCAACGTCCCTCGTTCCCGTTATACGATCCATATTCTGCTCCCTCGTGGTCTTACATCGCGAAACTGAAAATGAACAACACCGTCGCCAACACGTGGGACCTCACTCTCCTTAATGACCTTGCATACATCGAGCGCAACGCCCTCTTCGACAACACCACCACCTTGCGTCCTAGAATCCTGGAGTTCTGGAAATCCTGGGTGAATCTTCACATGCCAGGATTGAGATTCCGTGACATGGTGCACAAGGTTCGCATGATAGAGCAAACGCTCATAGGGTACGACTGGTTCGTTGGAATGACTACGATGTGCGAAGCTATCCCGGAGATGCTCAGGTTTGAGGGACTTCTCAAACAGCGAATGGCAGCAAGGCGGAGCGCCCAAGAAAAGAAATTGGCACACGATAAAGCGGCGGAGATGCTAGTTGCAGACAGGAGGAAGGTTCAGGTTGCTCAAGCCCAAGCGCACGCGCAGCAAGCCCACCGTCAGGCGCGGCAGTGACCGTATCTCTTGTCTATTCTATAATGAGGCTGTTTGATATAGTTTATTGATAGTACCAACAAGACTATTCCTCGCCAAACTTGGCCTTTACAGAAGGCAATGAACAATGGTAGTAACTTACTGATCATGATGGTGTGGAAGGCAGTGATAAGAAGCACGCCCTGTGTCCGAGCACCCAGGCGTCTAACCCTGATAGACGCCACTACTCACTGGCACTGTTCTACACTTGGTATATGATGGCCCAGCCGCCAACGTGGCCAAATTGACCAGTCCATTTGCTATGACACTTTGACGTGATTCACAGACCGTTGAATCATCTCACCACATGCGAAATCAGCGCGCATTTATCTTGCCCTAGCCTACATGCTATCCCTCTTTCCAAATTGTTCCAGTGAACCGAGACTTGGCCCAGGCCCTAGCTCCGCGTATCGAGAGTGAAGAGTTTCACTGTACAGCCACAACAAACCCCACCGGCGCTCAGACCTTCCGAAAAAGGGTGCCAAGGGCCACTCGGCCAGGGGTCCGCCATCCAATCAAAAGCGTCAACCGGCTCGGGATCATATTAGTTTCCGTAGCGGTGCGGTGCACGGAGGGTCTCTTCTAGATTCGGCATCCGTACATCGTACGTTCACTGCGGAACTGATTCATCATTCTCTTAGGCGCGCTTATGGTGACAGCCAGCCAGCTTGTGGTCTGCGTGGCCCACTCATGGAACGTTGACATCATGTTTCATGTATCGGTTCCCTCTTCTCAGGCTACTATAGTAGTAGTTCGGGACGTCTTTTCATTGGGTCAGTCATCATGCCCTCAGGCCGTCACCTCAACAAGAACGGCCCATGAACGTCAAACTATTATTGTGAGGCGTTTCCTCGGGAAACTACGATAGGAACTGGCCTCCACTGCCCAGTGGCCGCCCTCGGCTTCCTTATGTGATTTTCATCGCACTCGGTTCCTGGAGAAGGTGCGCAGCGGAGAATACGTAAAATGAATCACACAACTTTCTGTCATCGGTCTAGCGGGGCCCCGCCATAAACATTCTTGGCGAACGCTTCCCAGAGTTGATCGAGTTTTTGCTATGCTTATCGTTCCAAGTTTAGGCCTGGTACCCATGTACGTTTTTTGTCCGATTCGCGCACCCTCGTGACGGAGTGCTTATCGATGATTAGTTGGTTTTCCGACACTTTGGTGATAGGAAGTTTGACACAACTCGTAATGATTGCCACGTCACCCGGGAAATCACGAACACACCACACTGACACCAATCGAGCTTTGAAGCATCGGCACGATTCCCGGCATATCGACACTGCATGTTCCCCCAAAGTCACAACTACCTCATTTGCGACTCCCACCTTCTCTTGCCTCGTTCAAGTGTAACGTGTTTGAACAAGACCCATGAGTGGGTGTACGGATGCTGAAGGAACACTGACTCTCTACGGACATCCTGGACTATTTATTCTGTCCGACGATGGTGATGGCGATCTAGAGTAAAGCACTGTCATTTTTGCACAGTTCTCAGTGGCAGACCATCTCTTACCCTACCTTCGGTGTTGAAAAATACCGTACGAAAACGCAACTTCCGGAACACAGCCTTTCACTTTGGAGTTAACACTTCGCACATTGCTAGTGTCCTCGTGCGCGCTTCTGCTTTAGGGGTTCTAGATCCACTTTACGCTTTATCCTGCGCAACGGGGCCGTATGTGACTTCCTTCCGTTTATGGTTATGTTCCCTGTCTTCCCAGTTAACCTATTTTGGACCGAATGATGAACCACCCCTAGACACGGACACAGAATCCATCGATGGCGCGATGCGAGCATGGGAAAATCTAATGCAGAACTTTGAAGGAATCCCCTTGTGGAGATATTGGGAGTGGCTCCCACTGTTCTGACCCCTGATCAATAGTACTAGTAGGACCCCTGACATGAATCGGTTCCGCGATCGATCAATCATGCCGTTCAGTCGCGCCCACATCCGCATGTCTATACTACTCGCTCGTGTATGTCCTAAAGCGAGTGCTGCGCTCGTCAAAACTGGAAGTGGCTGTGTGGTACAAACAATGGATGCTGATGCGTTATCTATGGCTGGGTGCTATAGCCTCTCTGGAAGAGTGACGCTCTTTTATCGCCCGAGCTGATGTGAATAGCTTTGCGAAAGAGATAGACTCCCCCTCAACGCTTGATATTGTCAGCCTCATGGCAGGGTATCCAATAACCATGTCCCGTATATTTCCCCACCAGAATGAGTAACTTGAAAAGTAAAAATATCCAGTCTCAAATGAGATCAAATGAGATCAACTCCGACACTCAATATGAACGCGAGCGTGAGCTTGGAAACGATTGATTGGCTATTCCAATGACGTCTCCCGAAAACACTCGTATCAAAGCCAGCCATGATGGCTAGCTCAGATAGAAATGCTATTACAGTGAATTAATAACTAGGAAAGAGGAAGTAATATAGCACAATCAGGAGCCGAGCCTGTCGTCGCTGTTGGACCATAGCAACTGTTCCGTATGGTCAATTTACTGTCAATTCGCGGTATTGACCATTCGGAAAGAGAACCCCAAAAAGCTCCAGAGGCGCCGAGGCCTCAGTCGCAGTGAAACCAACAGCGCAAGAGGGAGACCTTCATGGAAGCGAGCCGGGCCCAGTCATATGCAGAGCGGCACCACAATATGAAAGTTGATGCGTGTTCAGCCTTGAGAAAAATAATCGTTCCCAGGGCAAAAAATTGCTCCATGTGAATGACGACGCGATGTTGTTGAGTGCCAATGTGAGGTCGACATCGACAATGCTTCCACAAGCCCTGGAAGGATACTGTACCAGATTTTGTTCTATTAGTATTAAAAGGACTGGCTGTCAACTTACCCCCGAATGGACGTCAGAGCGAGCAGACGGGTGAACTCAGTCATTCTGGCTCAAAGGTACTATTATTAGTGACTAAAATAAGCTCCGACGCTCTCGGGGGTTTGGAGTGCGAGCCGAGGCAATGAATGGAGATACAGTACCCACAAAGGCTGAAAGGATATAAATCAGTTCTACATGCAGCATACTATAGCCACGATCGTCGATTGACATTCGAACAATCATCGCATCTGCTGAATCCGTGTCTTTTGACTCTACTAAGCGACCAGCGCTCTGCATTTGCATTGTGCTGTAAGACGCCGTCAGAGCGTGGTCGACGATATGCACTGCATCACGCAAGAAATAGAGGGTTTGGCAGGTGATCGCGTTTTCGTTTTCCAACTCCGTTGCCCCATCAGTGCTCCAGAGATTTAGCCGACGGGGACAACCGCATGTACATACGGTAACATACCCAACTTGACTCTCTTTTTCAAAACATTGTAATGGCGAGATGGTGAGCAAGGAAGTTGAACATGACGATGAGAGGGATCTCAGAGTAGATCGCCGTCCGAGTCAGAGGAGGGATGACGTATTGACGTTCCCTAAACGCCCAAGAAGTAACTCATTGCGTCATCAAGCTTGCGTGGTCTATACCCTCACGGAAGCCTTCCTTTGTTCTGCATCGTAATACATAACAATCTCGACGCATGACCACGTCATGCATCGGAAACAATAGCATAGGAATGCATAGACATCACGGACGACCGCCCAAGGGGAAGACTCGGAATACTGCTGCGACTCGGAGTTGATTACAAATCGTTTCCCATGTGCCAACAGCGCAACGTGCATATATCTTATGACCTATATTACATCTGCTGAGATGTGGACGGAGATGCCAGGAGGCGCCTGGTGGCTGTGAGTAGCCTGAAGGAGGGGGATCTGATGCTGCCAACCCCTTTTCCCCTCCCTAAAGTCGCTGTGACGGGGGCAGTGACTTTAGTTAATAATCATGTCTGCTTTTCCTGTCTCCTGTCGTTTGCCTTGTACACGTATCTACACCATCCTTTGTTTTTTGAATCAACATCACCTACCATAAATGGCAGCCGTGAGCAACTTGGCCGCCACGACACGATGTTATTCATCCGAGACAACAAGCCAGAAACACCATCTTGCGTACTGTGTCGGTCTTATCTCTTACGGTCACACTGGGGTGCACACTGGCGGTGAATCTTCCGGTTATTTGTCCTTTAGATGATGGGGCTACTTGCCGGTGGAAACCGCGAGGTTGCGGTGCGGGTTTCTACGGGCTGGAGTCACTGACCGATCGCGATTGTTTGCACCTCTTCGGGGCTTGTTAACACCCTGCTCAGGAATGCCCATGCTCGTGGCATGGGCTCAGGTTCGTTCGTGTTCAACGTCGCGCATGTCTTGATTGTCGGCGTCTACTTTTTTTAATCTTCTGGCTTTATTGAAGCTAAAATCTAGTTTCTCATCACGGCCACAACGTTCGAATGAATGGATATCACCTTGTCTTTTCGCTCACCCCGGCGAAGGCGCACGCTGTCCTCCTGCACGCTCTCCAACGGGCGTCCTCTGAACCACTCATTAACCCCTCGTGGTATGATCCTTGGCCTCGCAGAACCTGCCCTTGGACCTCCCTTCGTTTGCAGCGCTTGAGTTCGTGAACATACGGGCGCTCCTAGTTATGCGGTGTGGTACCGAAGACCTGGACGAGATCCCGTGCGCAACGCAGGTGCCACCTAGACTATTATGTGTGGAAACTATAGGAGACGCATACACTAAGCGACAATGTCAAGAATTTTGTCAAAAAGTGACCGTCGTTTGTGTTTCGAAATGTACAAAAACTTCGAAACTAAGCAGAGTACGAGTAGCTTGCTCAAAAAGTTATTTTCACAAACCTACACAATGTGTAGCCAGAGCAGACGAGATGGGCCTGTGAAAGCGAAGGCTACGAAGGAAGGAACGAAACCAATCCGGGCGTTGGCGCGCGCGCTGCGATGTTGCCATCTCAGGGCTATACTAGTAGTTGTCGACTAATTTGGTCGAGACGTTGGAAACAAGTACAGTTCCTACACGAACAAGAAAAATTGATGGCCACAGAAACTCTTTGGCATCAGCTTATGAGCAGAGGGCTGTAATCCCAAGGAGTTATGGGAATTATTGGCGGCGCACAGTAATTAGTAGAAGTGCGTCCTGAATGTGACAAGCGGAGATTATCAATGAAATACGGTAAACAGTCAAAAACACTCACGCGCCCTCAGGTCCTCGTGCGAGGCCTCTACTACACTAGTACAGTTCTGGCACCTCCATGACGAAAAAAAAAAAAAGCTGTTCCAACGTCCTACCTGGATGGTCGATCCAACAACGGCCATCCAAAAACAGTAAGTGATTTTCTAAAAACTGAAATACAACGAGAGTTTCATCGCCTTTTCTCCCAATCCGATCGCGTCCCCTGTTGCGCCAGCCGGGAGGGGGGACCTTGTGTCCTCAGTGGCTCTCATATGGAGCTCTAAATCCAATTTTTTTCTTCGATTGGAACCAAAAGCGTTGATCACGCCCATCATCCCTTGCGGTACTACGCGTAGCCGGGATGGTCAAAAATCCGTACAACGGCCCTCATCAACCGAATATTGCATTTTAATTTATTATGCAGGCCATAAGTAGTATATATGATCATCTTGCCACAGTTGTGTACCCCCTTGCCATTAAAAGCGGAGCTTCTCCTTTTTTTGGGTAATCGCATACGCGATGGCGGTGGCCATCGGTGATTTGAGACCATGTGGTGGTGAATTATTATATTGAATGTCGAAATGCCAGGCACCCCACTTGCCGTCATGAAGAAGAAAACTCGAGACCTTCAAGTTTCCAAGGGCACCTGTCCACTCCGTATATCAATGCGTTTATTTTTGGACGCCTCCTATCGTAGTACTTGGTAGGAGGGGGCTCAAGAGTTTCCACAAATAGTTTTTTCCGCCGTACACCTGTTACTATAGTAGTACATGGAATTTCTTCTCATTTGCCTCTCTACTTCCCACACTGACGTAGAGGAAACTAGCGAAACTGGGATATTGTGAAGTTTGTAATTTTTCTTCAAAGTCGCTTGCTAGAACACTATATGGTTTGCATTTTGTACTAGTTACGGGTATTGTGTACATCATCTACAACCAACACTCCAAACAGAAAGGGGTGGGGGGGGGGAAACTAAAAAGTTGTCTTTTCCTAGTACAATATGATGAGCCATGGTCCGTCTCCCAAACCCCACTCTCCAGCTTCCCCAATGTTGTCCATCGAGACTGACTTAGATATCGAGAGACTCGGCCCCAGCAGGGTTCGGAAGGCGTGCTGACAAAATTAATGCAGCGTGAGAAATTAACCAGTTGTAGGAAGAGAGGACAGTCAAAAGTGGGGAACAAACCTTTCAACGGAGGGGTGTCAGGAACTCTGGCGGTTCTCGCCGCTACCCAAGTTGCGAGCGCAAGGATGATGACAGATAGGCTGATGCTTGTGCGCATAGTAGTAATGACAGTGGGATCTTTCAAGGAAGGATTTGTCTAATAGTTGTTGTTTGTTGGAATAGAAATGTGATGAGGGTGAGAGAATAGTTGGGTCTAGGACGATTCATCGAGTTTATATATAGTCTTGCCCACATTTTGTTGTTGCGGTTTCACCTTCTCCCCTCAAACCCGACGTATCGTTTGACACACCAGGTTTACCTTTATCGGATAAGCGGCGTCTCGTTCCGCGGTGCGATTTATCGCACGTAATAATGTAGTTAGGAACGAGTTGCCGAATTCCGAAGAAAGTCCGAGGACCCGCGCAGAGCAGAGCAGCGGATTGAACCAAAGCTGAAGCGAGTCATATGGCAAGCCCTAGCAGTCCTTCGCAGCAGCAATCCAGTGTACTTTGGCGATAACTTTAAGAAGCGATGATTGCCATGTGCAATTACCCATTATTGATGGTACAAACAATGCCAAATAAGGCTACAAAGAGAGTGCGTGGCATCCAACGAGTCTCATGAAAGTCTACTGCTTGCCTTTCACGAGTGGTGGGCCAGGTGACGTGGTCATCTCTAGATCTGCGTATCTATCGTTACCCTGGATATACATTGCGGACATCGGGATCCGCATCTCTACCGTCGACGGTTCTTGAGGATTTGAAAAGTGCGCACTTGCAGAGTGCCTCATTATTGTGAAAGTTGGGGATTTTTGTAACACGACAAAGATGACGATAACCGTCGGGTAGAGACCCTGTTCGAAATATTAGCAAAAAAAAGTTTGGGAAGGGAGAGAACGAACTGAGGCATAGGGTATAACGGCACCGATAATAGCAGAGCCAAGGTCTGGTAGCCAACGACAGGTAGAGATTAGGTAGAGGACCTGACCAACCTCACAAATCAGCAATTAGAAAGCACAGAGGCAAGCAAATTGGCGCACCCAGATACAGCAATACACAAATCCTGACTCGACCAACATCGCAAAGACCTTCTCCACCCTGACTGGAACGCTGCTCGTCCTAACGTGTTTGATCAACACACTTCGGTTTCTCCTAGGTTTTCTCTTTCAGAAACAAAAAAAAAGACCAGGGTGAATGATGACGTTCAACACTTACCAAGTTTGGATCCCAATCAGTACCGTTGACAGGACGTTGGTTGCGAGCGTGGGACCGACTAAAATCAGCGTGCGTTCGTCGGGTTTCGCGCTACCGGCATTCTGTGGAGGTTGATAAGAAGGACTGAAAAGAGGTCCAAGGCATACGCCAAGGTCCGAGCTCCCAGCAACTAGGAACACAGTTAGCGACCACGGTTCGGTCCTGAAAAAAAGCCAATAACGACTCGCCAATGGTTCCGATCACAAATAGTGCGAGGATCGCAAGAATTCTCCGATCGTAATTCCAGAGCACAGCCGCCCTCCACGCGCAGACGACATCGCTAAGGATAAACTATTGACCCACCGCGGGTGAGAACACTTTTTAACACGAAAAAATCGTTGCGTACGATGACACACGAGGTGGCCGCGCTGACGGCCGTGATGACGCTGGTGCTGTGGATGGGCCATGGCGAACCGCCAGGCTGGCTAAAGGAGCGCTTGAACTGTTGATATTCGAGCGACGTGTTGAGCACGATCGTGACAAGACCCAGAATGAACATCGCGCTCGTTATGATGAGCATGAAGAGACGTGGGATCGAGCGCAAGATGGCGCCACCGTTGCGCCTGTTTGATTTTTCGAATAAAATAGAACCATCAATCAGCACAAGCCTAGCTTCAAATTTTTTTTTTGGGGGGGAGCAGGATCCTTACAAAAGGATGTAGAGGGATGTGCCGTAAAGGACGACATATGCGCCTATGACCGATTTGAACGTTTGAGGATTTGAAATGTTTGATTTGGGCTCACCAAAGACGATGCCGACGAGCAGGCTGCTGTATGCTGTTTCCTTGTACGCTTCATAGAGGGGCAGTAGAAGATCTACTGCAGGGTCGGTGGACATATGGCAAGCAAGGCGGTGCAAAGGAAGGATACACCTCAATTGGGGTAGTGAGTGTGAAAGGGAAGGGAAGTAACCAGAGAGGTTAGTCTTGGCCGACCAATCCGCGGAGGTCAGCTTTATGTAGACAGAACGCCATTCAGTACCGACATGGACCAAATCAAAAAACTTGAAATTTCCCAATAGCGACCGCTCCAACCCCGGACCGAAACGTTCCGTGATCTATTTCCGTAAGAAACCAAACTTCTTATTGGTTTCATCACTCTTCCCCTTCCCCATCTGCCTTAACATGGTACATCAGTTTCCACAACTGATGAGACCTTTCTCGCCGCTCTCGGACACCAAAACCCCAAACGAGATCTCCCCGCGGTGGGGTTTGCAGCTCGATTAGTTTCGAGTGGTGAGAAAGAATTTATTTTAAAATCACACGCTACGAATACAATACAACCCCCCGGCGTGAGAGCCTCAGATCGTCTGATGCTGCTCCATATAAATACCTGGCGTAGCAACGATAAGCATCGCATAAGCGAGATAAGGGGTGGGAAATGCGTACCCACTAGTTCTTCTTTCGTGCCCGTCACGTCCATCCAGCAACTCTCCCTGTCCACACCCTCGGGACAAGTCAACAAAAAGGCGTGGTAGGTCCCCGATTCGCACGTAAAACTGGGTAGCCTCTCCGTCGTGTTGTACCTCGGCGTGAACGTGCCGACCTTGGAAACGCGATTCGGGAGCGTCCGATGCGACAGCGTCCGCAAATCTACCTTGTTGAAATCGACCGCGAGTGACCAAACATCGATCGTCGTCCCAATGCGCGCAATTTCCATGCTCTCCGAGCCGTGCTCTGGAATGTGAAGCGCGAGACTGCAATTCTCCATCCCGTAATCCAACGCGCGGAACTGAACGAACGTCGAGATCTTTCGGTGGTTAGCGCGGCTCGCCGCGATTAATGGGTAGAATCGGATCACCTCGGGATCAACGAGTAAGTGTCGGTCGTTGTACGGGACGCTACCGTAGGGTGCCAAAAATGACACGGGCCATTGTGGGTAGACCTTGTCAGGCTCTCTAGCAGATACTTGCGCGAGGGCGCGCGGGAGGGCTTGGATCGGGGGGAATCGCGAGTTTGTCTTTGTCCCGTTGCGATAAAGCAGGTCAAAGTTGATGTAAGTGCTAGGAGCGTCGAGCTTGGCAAGATCAACAGGGGACAACATGGTCTTTATGTAGCCATAGCCAAGGGCAAGGAGCAGGGTAAAGTCAAGGACAATGCAAAATGCGATAATGGTGAAGCCATAGCACAAGAGTGCCCTCGTCCCACTGCTCAGGGCGACTGGGGGAGGAGACAATCAGGGGATCTCTGTCATAAATTGGTCAACTATGGATGGGACACACTGGCGTCTGGTCGCCCGGAACCATTGCCGTCTTGGTCCTTGTCGCCTCGGGGTATGGGCTGGTATTCATGATGGAACCACATGGTGAGGACAGCCAGTCACGGCGAACACGCAACTTATAGGGCATGTCCAATGGGCACTGGACTGCTACAGCAAAGGGTGTACCATACACGGGGGAGTTGGTATGCCTGACTTGGTTACGAAGAAATGGAAGGCTGGCGGGAAATGTCCGGGTGATCTGGCATCGGCCATCAGTGCATCAGCGTTCCATTAGAGAAGTCCATCCATGTCCGACGCCTGTCTAACACCGGAGGGACAAAACCGGATATGATCTAACCGTTTCTACAAAAGTAACTTTGGATTCCATAAAGAGTCGATCGTAATGGAGCCCCCACACCGGGCTTCTTTCGCCCACCGTCGAATCACTCCCCTTGATTTCAGTCAAACTTGAGGCTCGGTTGCGCTAACGACAAATCAAAATCGATGAGAGTCAAGAGAGAGAGAGAGAGCTTACTGGGAATCCGAGTATCACGCAAGAAATGATACCAGCCAAGCCAATTCTCCGTATTCCTGTCCCAAGCGGTCTCGAAATCGCGACACGTATGCGTCTGTCCGACCCGATCCACGTCCAAATCTCGCGTCGCAAAGTCTCCGGGCTCGAGCGTGAGATCGGGATGACAGAGCGCTTGTTGACGGAGATAGTTCAAGCAGTGTTGATGGTGCGAGAATCGGCGACGATCGGTGGCGGTGGCGGTGAGCTGTGCGTGAAGATAGACGAGACAATGTTCTTGGTGGTAGAGCGAGACGGCGAACGTTCGATTCTGATGACCTACCCGTCCCGCGCCATCGAATCCGAATCCTCGCTGATACTGCCACTCGTCCGCCGCTCCCGGTCCTCCCACGTTAAAGTGCACGCTCTCTTCCACCACCATTTCTATTTTCCTCTCCAACGTCAAGGGGAAAAATGGCGGCCAGCCGTCACCCGACATGCCTGTGCATACAAAGTATGTGTGTGGGGGGGGCCGCTACGTTAGTGAACACTGACTGTATTCCTTCTTCTTGATCACGGTTTCATATTGAACGCTCTTGAAGAACGTGAACAATGTGTACGTTAGGAGTATGGATGCGACGCTGAGAGCGGAGACGAGTACGACGAGTACGTTGGCTTGTTTCATATTTTTGCGCAACAGAAAGGCGGCAAGCTGAGGTCTATTAGATACTCCCCTCGTGGGGTTCTGGCAAATAAATTTGCTCTCGGGTGGAATGGAACTTGTGCGCTGATCTCGGTGCATTGCGCTCGATTCTCATGGGAAGCAGTACGCCGGTCATGGATGCATCGCATGATGAAGAGTCTTCTCGCCCACCGTTGGCCGCCCTTTATCTTTCGGAACCCTAAAGGACACCAGCGATCGTCCTTCCCTTCGAGAGTCATCTGGCTAATCGAATCGCCAGAGCTATCATGTCTCCACACATACGATACATAATTCTCACTTTGCTCTGCCTTTTGCTGAAACTTGGATGTATCGCACTTCTTCGGCGGGCTCTCCAATCCCCCCCGTCCTCTTTACACTGTTAGGCATTTTTCCCTCCCCGCTCCTCCATGCGCGCTGTTGTACTAAACCTAGGGGGTTGTAGCCTACGTTGGCGCAGACCATCCTCGAACATGGGACATTGGCCTTCTCCGTCCCATTCGCATGTATATCGAACCCACGAAACACTACCAGCTCTCCGGTCACGACGCCGACGCAGAATGGGCCGCGTTAGCCCCCAACGACGGAATCATTCACCTCGGACCCCACCGACAGCCTTATAGCATCTCTCTCTTCCACCAGCTACGCTGTCTGGATATCATCAGACGTGACGTCGTTGGATCGCTTCCACCGGAAAGGAATGAACTGAGCAGGCACTGCCTCAATTACATGCGGCAGATGGTACTCTGTCGGGCAGATCTCGCGTTGGACCCCGTGCTAGGACGAGAGTTTGAAGTTGAAGTCCACGCGGAGACGAATCAGTGCGTAGATTGGAGGCGTATTTATCAAGAGGTAGAGAAGAACCAACAAGAGTATGTAAAAAGGGTTCACAACGGGACAAGTGAGCCGCACAGTAAACTGTAATTGTAAGTCCCCACTCACAGGACAATTTAGGTTCATCTTGAACCAACGGTCCAACACATTATCTTCGACGAACTAAGCCGTACTATACATATACTGTATCTGACATGCGCCCTTGTGGCGTCCGTCAAAACTTGATATTTTCTTTTTTACTGTAAAGTTACCACATGGCGTTGGCATTTGACGTGATCGGTCCGCGCGCCTATTTTTGAATTCACGCATTTCGCCGGAGGGACTCGCACCGCGTGGGCAGGGACGACATGGTCCATCGGTGTTTCACTCTACTCTATTCAAACGTCTTCTTTTGACGAGAAACCCACATGGTGCATTGACCCCAAGAGGGAACCTCAGGACTGACGATTTCTCGCAGTGGTTTGTCCCCCCTTTGATTGATTAAATAATGTAGTCGATTTCGTGTGTATCTATTGTACTGTATCTCCTTTCTTCCAACAACACAGGCCCACAGGGTAACTTACTGTACAGTACTGTAGCTTTGAAGCAGAAACTAAGGCACAGGGGAAAACGGCGGCCATTTTCTTAGATTCGGGAAAGAGTGAAAAAGCTTGTTGTGAGTGAGCAGCATGAGAACGTTTTGTTTTTTTTTCAATGTGGTTTCGTCAAACAAGCTTTCCGTACTGTACCTGCCGCAGCAGGCAAAGGGGATCGCGGGGAGACAGTTCCTAGCTCGCGGCCTTTTGCCGAAAGGCACGGACGGAAGATTTGCTCGTGCCGCCGGCGCTTCACTTTGTTTATCATAGTTTTCGACTCGCCCCATGCCAGGAACATATCTTCAAATCGCACAATTTCTAAACCTGCTTGCAGAAAAGAACGAGCCGCCACGTTAAAAGAAACAACAATCTTTTAATGAAATTTCGAAAGGCGCAAAGTGCTCTTTTTTTAAAAAAAACAAGGTCGCGGATCAAACATCTCGTCATAAATCGATTTTACATGGGCGGCGTTCAGTTCATATTGGCCAAGGTTAACACTGACATTAAAACTAAAATATCCGAGTTCCTCTCTCTCTTCGTCCCTGTACTTTTCATAATAACCTTCTTCCCTCCCCCTGAATCTTCTTCTTGGCATCACGGTGAAAGGGAGGTTCGCCCAACTGTCATTCCATCAGTTCCTCACCGTCGGCTTCAATAGTTTGCCTGTTGGATCCTGGTACCTAGAACTTGCGGGACCTGAATTTATACTTGGCCGGGTTTTTCGCTGACGCCTTACAGTAGGCTTTGAGACTAGACATCTGTGCTACGCGCTGTGATACCTGCGATTTCTTTCAGACATCACACGGACCTTTACCAAATATCCACTTTGACAGAGCCCTCCCTCGGTCAAGGGCTGACGTTTCATGTGCTGCCAGAGCTGAGCCTTGTAGCGTTCCGCAGCGCGTGTACTACAGCACGCCCTTTGAACTCATCACATCGCATCTCGACGGCTACTGTACCCCAGACTGTCTCACACCTGTCTGACTCTGACAGTTTATCAAATGCTAAGATACCGCATGAACATAAGCTCTAAAACCCGCGATAATTAGGCACTGCGATGAGTCTGATTGTGCCTAGCGCTTCGTATCGTAAATATACTGTATTGTACAAGATCGCTATCCCGTATGCAGTTGGACTATACCCAGGGTGGTGACTGCTTGCTTTCAGCTTGAGTACCTTGATCCTCCCTTGTTCCCTCCGAGATATATAATAGCCTACGTGCACCTGAGCTTCTCCCCCAGCCCCCAAATCATCTGAGGGATCCTGTCTTTTCGCCTTTTATCACTCTTTTACCCACCCCACTTCCTTCAATTCTCTCGACTTTTGTACGTCGTTCTCTCCGTCTTTTGCCTGTTGTCAGCTTTCTAAAATGATCCTTCGACTCTATCGGTAGAACCATGCGTGCCTTCTGTGCTCTTGCTCTCCTCAGCTGCCTCGCAATGATCGGCGCGGTTCCGCGTTTTCCATTGTAGGTTTTTTATGATGCGAGCGCTACAACTTCTCGGCGACTGACAACTTCTCCCATTTTTAGCCCAGACGTGGTTGCTGTACCAGTGTCGGATGTTGAGGCCGTTGCTCTACCGCCCAGCTGAAGTGCTCAAGCTTCGCCGGCCCACGTGACTGTCTGTTCCATCGCCATCGCCCAATGCTCCCTGGCAGTTTTTCACCATACCCCTATAGTTCTGAGACTGTTAGTTAGCGAGCGATATTATAACGGAAATGAGCCGGAACACTACTTTCCTACCTTTGCGTGTAGCATGTTCAAGTTCCAGTTCCTGTCCGTTTTTTTTTTAAAACCCCATTCCCATCTCTACCGTCGTCTTTGGTATGTCCTCTACAGATCTTTCCTTTTTTTCTGTGAGGACTAGATCGATGTTTACTAGTAAGGTCCGAGAAAAGTCGCGATATTGTGGCTATTTTTTCAAACATACAACTTGAGCCTAAGTTAATGGACAATGGCCAGCTGTTACTTAGTCAGTTTCCGTTATTTTCAGATCATCGTGAATGACCTTTCCTATCGCAAGGGCATCTGCTGATGCTTTGGACGTAGATCAGGGAGATTGATAGTACTAGTAGATCGGTCTGAGGTCTGGCCAGCATCAGAAACCTGATCGGGTTAGTGGAAGCCGAATCAGTGATTGGATGATGGC
>WTXI01000322.1:0-39703 GCA_022376515.1 Lactifluus volemus
AATTAATCGTGCATTAGAACGACGCAAATCACATATAGAAGAGCCATCGGAAATCTTAACACAATGCGACAGACCAGTATAGGGTTCGTGATACGATTACTCCTTACGCAATTATTTCTAACAACGACGTCTGTCATCATCTGTTATGTCGGTGGTTTAATCAAGTTTCCATTTAAAGTAATAATCTTAACGCATTTGACTCGTCCATCATTTCATCCGCATACGGCTTTATTCTCGTCGAATCGAATTCCACTTATAAAAAATAAACCAAAAAAGAAATAAAGAACTTTTTTTTTTTTCCTATTTGTCGTTTTTTTTGTTTCATTCTTCGTTAGGGGGTATGAGGAAATGAGTTGATGATGATAGAGATAGTTGTTTCGTGACAATTCTGTTTTAATTGCGTTTTGCTGACGTCGCATATAGTAAGCGTGCACTTGCGGTTAAGGTTGAAGACAGTGAAGATGACGACGAGCTTCCACCTATATCTTCGTATGTATTCATCCGCAAACAGACAAATTTATGGAATAGCGAAATCGTTTCATTTCAAATCGATAAAAACAAAACTCGAACAACGCTCAGGCTAACGCTGCAAAGACAATTTCACAAATACGGAATATGATCATCCAAAACAGACATTTTACAAAAAAAGCAAACGAAGTAGTCCAACACAGCATTGTGAAAAAGAGAGACAACATCTTACGCGTAGTACGTTGAACGTTTTCTCTTCGAACGTTCGATTAGTGACGCGAGCTCTTTATCGGAACCATCTTCATCGACATCTGTGGGTACATCGTCGTAAATGGCACCTTCTTTCACCTTTCCTTTAGTGTTATGACCTTTCTTCGGACTCGGAGTCGGAGAAGGTGACGCGATCGCAGTAGCTTTGGAAGGAGTTCCCCAATAACACGCAAGATCACCTGTAGAGTGTAAGCAAAAAAATGTTTGTTTGCCATTCAAAAGAAAGGGTAAGATCAAACCTTTAGAAGGAGAAGAAAGCGAAGAAAGCGAAGAGGACTCGGACTTCAAGAACACAACTTCTTTGACCTCAACGCCAAATACGTTCTCTCTTGTCTGAGCATTGACAACCAGCGAACCCATATAAAGACAACCTAAATGCCATAAAAAAAAAAAATTTAAAGCAAAAAAAAACGAACCAGGACAGTAACCGGCGTGTTTCAGATACGGTACCTGACCACCATTTAAGAAGCGAGTATTCATCGGAAATTCGCATAAGTGGTAAACAGGTCGCGTCGAAGACATCCAGTATTGTGAAATGTCCAAAAAATGTTCGACGCTCTGAAATTTCTCGTCCCGCCTACGTGAGACGAAAACAAATTAATTGAATCACTTTAAGAAAGAATAACATGACATACAAAACCGCTAATTGATATCAATGGTGGGGTAGCTGGCAGTCTATCTTCTATGGGGACGGGGGAGAACTGACAAACATTATAACTCTTTAAGTAGAGCCGCAATAAATAACAAAATAGAAAGAAAGAAACGAACGATGATCGCATCAATTTGAAACAGATAATCTTCTCTGTTGAATTCATCGCCAATCGGGGTGTCTTTATCGACCATCGACATCTTGCCTGAGACGATATAAACACCTTCGTCGAAAGCGTAGTGTGTGTTGAACGGAACAAAGAAATAAACCAATGCTTTACAGCATATCACTTGACCGCGATTGTCCTGCTTCACGAAAATCTCAGCGTCGTAGGTCCTAACACGTGCTTTGTCTGAAGGCATAACATTCCGTGGGTTTGTACATGGAAATACACCCGAAATCGAAGACGATCCTGTCATGGAGAAATGTGTGAAAATAACAGAAAGCAAAGAGGCGAAGACGGGAGAGACCAAGATGGAGTAAAACGCACATTCCTTGCAACGCCGTAGATATAGCAAAGGAAGTACCGTAAACGATGCTCCAAGCCACGGTTGCAATTACGTCGGATATACACAAACACTATTCAATTTCAAAGACGCGCAGATGGGAGAGACCAACATGGAGTAAAACGCACACTCCTCGCGACGCCTAGATATTAGGGTCGTTTACGGGTGACGAAATCGTCACTTTCCGGAGTGAATTCGAAAGTGATTTCGGATTGGAGATGTTCACTTAGATGCCCAGAAAAATAAACATTTAAACTGTCGAAAGCGACGAAAAGCGATTTCTTAACTTTGATCAGCCACAAGAAACTGAATTCCGAGCGTGGCGCTTCAAGCGCTCTTTTTAATTTGGCTGCGTGCGGCATCACGATAGGGCCCCCCTTCTGATCACTCCGTTTTCTCACTCAATCCTCACTCAACCACCACAAAAATTAGCCTACAGTATCTGTACCATATCTAAATATATACCATGCATTTTATTTTAATAGAAATCATGGTGTGCAGTGAAATGGAAAATAGCGTGTTTGTCTCGCCTGCCTGAGTCGGAGTTCACACTTAGCATTCATTGTGGCCTGGCAGTGCGTAGGGATGTAGGTTGATTTTCAAAGCCCGCATGGGTTGCCGAGTGTCCCGAGCTTGAAAGCACAAAAGAGATTTCGCCATATTTCAAAGTGATTACGGGTTACAAATTGATTTAAAATAAAAAGCAAGTACATGTCTTTAGCCGAAATTACTTTCGAAATCACACCGGAAAGCGACGATTTCGTCAACGACCCTATTGTAAAGCAGGAACCGTAAACGAAGCTCCAAGCGGCGGCTGCAATTACGTCTCGGACCATGCACAAACACTAAGTGACAGCATGAACGAACTATGCCGAATAAGGATAATCGATTCATCGATGATAGAGCAACTCGAACATTCACATACCTTGGGGTATTGAAACATCGCACAGAGACGAGGAACGCATCGTAATACTAGCACCGCCAGCTGGGTATTGTTCGTATACACAGAATACCCTACAACCAAAGCTAACTATCGTTTTCTACTCACATCGTTATCGTTTCGAAGCATAAACGCATAAACCCTTATCGGTAAATAATGGGCAATGAGCAGAGAGTAGAACATATTATATGCGCATCAGACAGGCTCATTTTCCACCCATTTTCCATAAACTGTCACATGATCTTGAACACAGAGCATCGATGACCTCACACCAAAGACGTGGTTTTCGAGACGATATAGCAAGTTGCATTACAAGAAAGAACATATTTACACAACAACTACGGATTAGAGAGTAATATGACAGAGATCAGATTGGACGTCAACATGGAACCTGACGAACCACGATATGTGCCGAGCGTGTAAATGACAGACACAATAGAATCTACTGGTAGCTCAACAGACCCTCCTTTATACAACGGCCAGGTCGAGAGATTCCTAAAGACGGCATCGCTGAAAGTGAAACCTTTCCCATCGTCATTGGCTCTCCCGTCATAGACGGGCACTGAAAAACACGACATCAGTTAATGCGATACAAAGCGCGCATAAGGTGTCATTACCCTGCTCGTCAAAAGAACGCGAAATGATATCCGCAGAAACGCTAACCAACGACGATGAAACCGCTCGCAATACACTCGACTTCCCTTTCACAGGTGACGAACTCGCAGACGCTAACAAAAAGAAATAAGACAAGGGACATCATTAATGTTAGAGTACTCACATGGACGCCAACTGTCCCCCTTTCCCTCTCCTCTGGTTGTAAAACCAAACCCAGCAGGAGATATCGATCCGCATATAACGACAAAACCAAACAACAAACCCCAAGTCGACGTATCACGTCGAAAATCCTGCTCAAAAGGAGCGATAGTCACTTTGTGAATCGCATATGGTGAATTAGGTGGTCCAGCTTCCAAAGAACTCATCAAGTAGCTTTCAGTAACGGTGCCAGTCATTACGCATAGCGCCATTGACTTTGTTTCAGCGATGCGCAGATGGTTGCTGACAACACACAACATTGACGGATCAACTCTAGCAGTGTTGACATAAGACCCGCTCTTGACGAATCACAGGGCCTTTACAACAGTCCTACCATATTTTTAATATAGTAGTGTCATAAAAACAAAAAATAAACGCACTTTACAGTTTCCGGTCCCAAACCATTACATTTCGCAGCAAATGGTGTCCGGAGCGAGTCCAACGGTCCAGAAAATGGCTTTACCTCGCATAGCCGACTGATAAGAACACGAAAGATTGGAAATAACAACAATAAGACGATCAGTATCAATGAAATAAGGCGAGCGCGTGCGCACGGAAGATACGGGAGTCCTTCATAAAGGGTCGCCAGAACGGGATCAGGACATGGCACCAACATAACTGAAAATTCTCCATCAGACGTCGTCTGAGGGGTGTCATCCCTAATGAATTTCACAAGACGTTAGTCGCGCATCAAGATAAACCATTCAACACGCACTTCATATTGACAGCATCACCCACTGTCATATACGACTTTGTAGACCCACCAACAGTTTCCTTTTTCTTCATCGGGCTGTTTATTTTGTTCATCACTGCGAGCGTCCTGATATAACGCCGTAATGCGAGATAAAAAGGAAAAAAAAAAAAACAGTACACAAGAATCAGAGACTCACGGCGAAAGTTCCAGATTGATGATCGCTGCATTGTCGATGGCTTCCACTACAGCTCTGCAACTCAGATTAGATATGGAGTTATTAACAACATTCAGCACGTACGACGAGCGACCAGTCCCAGTAGGTGTACGCTTTTCAGCAATGGCGTCTGCGATAATTCTATAAAATGCAATTGAGGACGCAAAGCGCGCGCAAAGGGTGCGAGAGAAACATACGTCGATATAGGAGGAAAGTCGACGTCGCTTTCACTATCTTCGACCTTGACCGCGGATGCGTGCCTCCTTCAATCAACGTCAGCAGGCTTCCCCCCACCCATACACAAAACAAATGAAGAACAGAAATCAAACTTCATACTGACTTGCTACTCTTATTACTTTCGACTTCGAGCACCTTTGCCTTCTCCAATTTTATAACGTTACGTCTGGCAGATGATAAGACAGCGATTAACGCATCACAAAATGACCAACTTGGGCCTGCTTTTACTAAAGATAATCAATTCCTCGACGATAGAGCAACTCGAACGTTCACATACCTTGGGGTATCAAAAACATCGCTCGGAGACGAGGAACGCATCGCAATACTAGCACCGCCATCTGTACCGCTACACGCCGGGTTAAACAATGTCAAAGTCACGAAACGCAGGGTAGCGCTGAATATTTAAACCACGTACGACATAGGACCAGGCGGCAATACGACAAAGCTTGGGGACCCGGGGGGAGGAGGAGAACGACGCGCACGCTTTGACTCTTCAATATTGCCCAAAATTTCTCTGTGAAAAACAAATGTAAACGATACATACAAACTAACAGTTTGACATACGCCTTAGAAGAATCACTTGACACAGGACTTGGGGCTCTACGCTTACTGATGCGGGACGTTGAAGTATTCCTGTCCAAACGAGTCAGAGTCAAAATCGAATATCCAGAACATGAAAAAACATACTGAACGATATTCGCAGAGGTCTCATCCGCAACAAGCCTGCGAAAATGTAAGATTATAACGATATGCAGGAAAGAATGACGTACTCTTCCAAACTGGTCTTGTTCCTATGGAATCTAAGAATGAAAACAATCGAAACGGTGTCATAAAAATTCTCACATAGCCATCAAGATCTTTTTCGTAGGGCTTTTGCTGTCAGGAATTATATCGTAAGAAAGATACAAATAAACACATGACGTCTGGATACGCACGACGACGTTTTCTTGGACGCACTAGATCATTGTATATGAATTAAAGACAAGTCAACGAGTCAACGAGAAATACGCACGACGAAGACCTTGGTGGCATCACAGTATATGTTTTATGTTCGGTGATACCGCAGAGAGAAATTCGATATAAAAATGGGTTCAAGTTGATGAATGCAAACAAAAGAATAACCCTAGCATTTATACCTGAACACATGTGACGCTTCTGAACAGATACGATATGAAGCGGAAACGGAAACGGAAAAGATTCAGAAGACGCATGACAAAGTCAAAGAAAAACTGAGAATTCTTACAAGTCACGGAGCCCATGTCTGAATTACGTATCGAGACGATCCGACACAGAAGAATCGAAGAATTCAGTAGAGAATATATGAGAATGCGGATCATATCATGAACATGAAAATACGTTACAATAAATTGAGGAAATAAGTTTTTTTCCTGTTATGAACATAAGTTATGTCTCGAAGAATACCATACACAAAAAGTAGTTATATCGAATCGTAAATTCGTTATAGCACGTAGGTAGGTATACAAATAACGCTGGTTGTTCAATCTAGTGTTTAAAAGTCCGGTCTGGTCCGGTTTTTGACCTCCAAGGTCAAAGACCGAGACCGAGACCAGTCTACTCACACCTGAAAAGCAAAAAAGACTGAACCGAACCAACGTAGACCGGTCCATTGCAGTCTTTTGGCGGTTACTAGACCGGTCAGAACCAGTTATGGTCCCGACTGGTCAGTAACCAGTCAATGACCGGTTTTTTCAGTCAGAGGCATACCTTATTACAAAAATACTACCTAGCATGTACGTAGACGCTGAAAGCGGGGAACTCTCCCTGCTTGTGAGTACAATCGAGCCGAGTATTCTAAACGCGGAAATTTGTCAAGTACGGAGACCTAAGTAAAATGCGAGGTGAACGGGAGCGAAGTAAACGGTCGTAAAGGTAAGTAAAAGTCGTTGGAAGTGAGATGAAGATGAAAGGGAGAGAAAAAAGGGGGTCAACAAGTAGAGGGGGAAAGGAAACGGAGCCTGAAACGAAAGTCAAAAAGGTAGGCACGAGGAGACAAGCATATTGCCAAAATCAGCGGACAATGGAACACGAGTTAAACTAGATTGAAACGGGAAACACAGGAAGCACGAGGCATGAAAGAAAACAAAGAGAAAGTAGAGAAAACGCTGTGCAGCGCGAGGCCGCAGTGAGCGGGTCTATGGCCGAGGCGTAGGTGCGTCGTGGCCGAGGGCGATTGTGGCCCTATCTATCGAGATCAAGGTCGCGAGAAAGAGGTCTAAAGCTTGAAAACCAGCCACGGGAAACGGGGAAAGTGGCACGAGACGAGACGAGAAGGGGAGGCACGAGTTAGGCGTACAACGATACACGAATGGAGGTTTCGTGGCCAGCCGCGAGGCTGACCCTACAACGCGAACCTACCTAATGGCAAACCTCTATACCATCCTCATACAGTGTGAACTCCTTGTCCCAAGCTGAGGCCTCAGTATCCTCGACAAGCAGCTCCTCGAAGTCAAAGAGGTCAACGTCTTCGGACTGAGCCTCATTCCAAGCTGCCATGTCATAAAGGTCGGGTCCCCAAGCTGATTTCATGATCACCAATTCTTCGAAAACGATAGGACCCAAGCACGCCCTGCGGTCCGTTGCAATTTGTTTACTGCCTGAGAACAGGCGCTCGCATGGAACGGATGATGCTTGCGAGGGAAGCACATCAAGGGCAATGCGTGCAAGGGTTGGGAACAACTGGGCATGATCCTACAAAGGACAATGGTCAGTACTACACGCTATCAAAGCTACAGATTCCATACCTGCCACCACTCTACAAGATCGGTTTCTTTCGTAACGTCTCGCTGCATTGTACCGAGATAGCGACGTAATTCGGATGCCCATCCTTCTTCTGCGTCATCGGTGAGCAATTGTTCCCGCAGCTTGTCGAATTCGGAGAGGGTACGAGGTTGAGAAGCCTCTTCAAGATTTTTGACACCCATTTGATGAGGGGTAGGCGGTGGGCGGCTTTTGTAGTAATGAGCCATCTAGTTTATAAGTAGATTAGCTATGCAATTATTATACGAAATAAAGCCACAAACGCACAGTTTTCTCAACAATCTTTCTGGCCTCATCTTGCCAGTCCTTCGCGTGAGGATCTCCTGCTTCAATTTCCTCCGCCTGCTCCTCTGGACCACCCCATGCGAGCTTAATATAAGCAAGCTTGTAATATGGGTGAAGTACTTCAATCATCCTGTTAGCAGTTCGTATTGACTTATCAAATGAAATAACTTACCAAGTGCGAGAACAAAACTGGGTTTCTCGTCAAGACGGGTGTAATACTTTTGCAGCTTTTTGAGGCCATCCGTGAGAGCGTCCTGGTACAGAGCGTACTTGGGATTGTCGCGCTTCTTCTCCCATGCTGATTGAAGCTCCTCGAGAGCAGGAAGAGCACGCCAGAGTGTCGGTTGCTTCTCAGACGAGAAGTATTGCTGGATTCGATTTGAATCCTAGTAGATCAGTCAGTCCAACATGTACTCAAAACAAGAAAAATCTAACTTACTCCCAATATGTCGCGTGCATCAACAACTCGAACCCAATCTCTCTCTACCATCTTGAACGCGTCCCATGGTATATGCTTCACGAGCCGATTATCACGCCATAATGTTGTGATAGGACCATACAGCTCATCCGCTGAGGTCAAGAATAATGCGATGGGCTATTTAATGTACAGTATTAGCTTCGCAGATAATAACTAATAAGGTTGTACTTACCTGACGGAGTTTGTTTGCCTGGTCCAGCATTTTGTATGCTGTTCCCCATCGAATGTTACTGTGTAGTGGGATCTTCAATGCTTCCGGAAGTCCACATCGAAGCTGGGTGCTATGAAAATATTCGATACGTTGACCGGACGCCTGAATCTAGGTGGTGACTCGGACATTCCATATGAACTCCAACTTCGAAACCAGGGATCGTTTACCTTGATGGCAAGCGTACGAATCGCCGCGATAACATCTAATGACCCACCTAAAATGCGATTGTCATCTCGGGTGGGGTCGTACTCCCAGATGGCTGTTGCGTTTTCAACAGCGGCAATCTTTGTTATGTGTTTCATGACATCAACATTCCCGAGATTAACGACATGCCCTAAGCAGCTGTAAGGAATGTTCTTCAGTAAAATAAAAATAGCAGGACGAACACAAGGGACATACGGTAATTGTTGTTCCTTGCTATTCCACTCGAGGCCTCGCCAGGTGTGTATATCCTCAATTGTCCTGCAGGTCGTATTGTTGTTGCCCGTGTTATCTAGTGTTACTGTGTAAAGCTGGAGGCGTCAGAGTCAGCGTTTACATGTGAGAGAAATGTCACGCCTTTGATCCATTTTGGTTCATGATCCCCACATGGTCAAGTAATCCAACTGCGTATCTCCCGAGATTCTCCCCACTATGTGCGCCTGATAATGCCTTGAACCCAATCACTGCTGCTCTCATTTTCCACTTCCCATCCTTCACCTCAATCCAGTGGGCAGTCATCCCCTGAAAGCCTGTCTTCGTTGTATCTGCCGACCACCCATCCTCAGTAATCGATACCATTCCAGGAGCTGCCTACGCCAGGTCAGTGTGGATATATTCATGTTAGAATACAATTTCTTACCGTTATCTCTGCTTTTAGTGCCTTCATATGCCTTACGAATTGGTTGTGAAGGTATACTTTCACATCATATGCGCTTGGAAGGTCGAATGTTGTTGACTTCGGCCTCATTGATATCAGTGAATTGCGAAATGCGGGATTATTGGCGAGTGCAAGGGGCTTTAGGGATAAGGTAAAGTGTGTTTGTATTGAGAACAATGGTTAGTGGCTTACCTGGTTATTAGTTGCAATAAGCTTCGTGACTGCATGGAGAACGCCTGCCCTAGTGAACTCACGAGGCCCAGTAACAGTCGTAAAGTCCAACTGCTGCTGTTGCTGCTTCTTCGTCGATCATCCTCGCTTGGAGGCCTCCTTCTCCTCCTCCATCACCTTCCAGATTTCACGAGGGATTGCCCAATGGTTGATTGGTATTTTCGCTTTTTCGCACCTGTCCTTGTAAAGACTGTAATGCCGACGAACGTGGGCACGACAAGACGAGTTTCCGCCCTTGTGGAAAGCTTTGCGCTTCCCATTCGATCTGATGAAGTTTGCGTCCTCCCTAACCAGTAGTAAGTACGCTTGTTTCGCTCTCTGATAACATGATAGCTTACTTGCAAATAGTACACCATCGTCCTCTCTCTGTCTCAAACGTATCGGCTGCTACCTTGAAGTTGACTATGACTTTGTCCGTCATAATTGTCAAGAGATCAAGTGTCGAGTCTTTCCTTGCAGGCTTTTCTTCAAGTTCGGGGCCGCGTTGGTGGTCATTCAGACCGTCACCCTGGGAGATATCTGTACAGTGCACTGAAATGGTTTGAACTAGGACTAACCTCCTGCTCATCTCCCTGTTGACTGGCACCATCGTCGACCTCCTCAACCTGCTTCTCAGCCGGTTCAACATCTTGGTCGATCGTCTCGACCTCTTCTGAATCGGAATCAGAAGCGACACGCCGCCGCTTCCTTTTCTTCTTCTTTGCCTTTTCCACTGATTCATCAGATGATGAACTGACTTCATCCGAGTCTTCCTCCTCGGTGTCGTCGCGTTCTTTGTCACTGACCACAACTCTTTTGCGGCTTCCCTTTGCTTTTGATTTAGTTTTCGGGTTGTCCTTTTGTGTACATGGCTTGGCCTTGGGCTTAGGATAATGAAGCCTTGGTGGTACTCCTTTAGCAACATTGCGAGTGATAAGAACCATGGTAGGAAGTTTTATTATTCAGTAGTTCAACAGACCAACTATGACACGCGTTGTTTGGCTGCGCATTTTTGCAGCTTAGAATATGTATTTTAAAAATTATAAATACATTTTATTATCAACTTATGGCCCCAGGTTTTACAGCTAGAGAAACACGAAATGAGGCAGTCAAGACCGGTCATTGCGGTCCTAACCGGTCGCTTATCGGTCCTGAAATTTGCAACTCAATGGAAGACTGTAGACCGGACCGCGGTTACGGTCTGCATCGGTTTTGCAAATTTGTGGTCCTGATCAGTCCGAGTCCGGTTCAGTTATGGTTTTTTTTCGGTTTTGTAACTGAACTTCCAAACACTAGTTCAATCGTAGTAGAAATAATTTTCGTGAAGCCGATGGAAAAGCTGTATAATTTCGAACAAGCGCGTACGTCCTTAGACACTCAATGAAATGTTACAAACTATATCTGATTTAACACAGGAAATGAGATCGAGCAGATTTCCATAGAGTCAAAATACGACGAAGAACACATCAGCTTGGCCCACATTGGCACGGTGAGGATGTATCGACAACATGACGCGACAGAATTGATATACAACTTATCACAGATCGAGACCTTTTTTTGGGAACGGAATAAGATACAACAGTTCACCAATCCAGCGTCGTGGCGAATTGTCACACAGGGTGAAACAGACGAGGATTTGGAGGAGGCAGTTTTCACGATACGAGGGATGATACACGTGAAGGAGTTACCCCCTCTTAAAACAAAGCCAAGGTATGCATACTCAATCTATTGCGACGATTCTACTGAATCAAGTAAATCTCATAGGATATCAGCTCACAAGTACAAGTTTTTGCGACAAGGGATAACGCTCGTAGGACTTGGAACGCCGACTTTCACAAAGGCTCTTGAAGCGATAGATCACATCCACTCCCAATTCGACCGTCACCTCCAAGAAGGTACCCTCGAGACACAAACGGCTACAATACGAGGCGATGGCGTTTCAGACGAATTCAGCATATGGAACAGATACCTCACTCCATCACGCGAGGCAAAAGGCATGCAGGCGATTCCATTTTTACCTGGAGTCGATCCGACAGGAATATTGCGAGATATGGCGCAGGAAAATTGCAATTACACATATGTACACACTGAAGACAACCAAGTTCACTATTTCGCCGCACTCAGAGACGCGCAAGGCAATTCTAAGTATTAATATCCCGCAATGCTTACATATGTATATGTTCGCCACTTATCATCACTTCACGCAGGTACGAACGACGCGAACCACACACATTCAGGATAGGTGACATAGTCGAAGCGCAAGTGTCATTCGTCGTGATACCTGTTAAGGGAGGACGACGTAAAATGCTCTCCGTGCTGCGCTCTCTCGCATTGATCAAAGGCAATTTTAAAAAGGTGAGAACAAATCCTAATCTATGTAAGACGTTACTTAGACTAACACATGACAAAACAGACAGAAAAGGAAATATATCCATCGGAAGCACCGATGCCAAAAGCGACATCGATTAAACGGAGATCAGGGTATACGAACGAGACCTCCAAACACGCAGAGCAGAAGAAACGAAGGACGGAGGACATGTGTATCGACTCCAAGTAGCCGAAACAATTAATCGTTCAATAGAGACTCGTAGCTTCTACTTCAAGTTGTGCGGGAAAATCAGACGAAACGAGCAGCAATAACGGGCGAGGCAAATAAAATGAGCGGAGCGGACACGAACGCACGTGAGTGCAAGGGCAACAGGACAGACTCTTTTCGAGTATCGTCTGGTTACCATTTACGCTCTGTAAACTGAACTAAAACTGCTAATTTAGAGGGTAATTAATAGATTTAATGAATGGTCTCGATCTTGACCTCGAGAACGGCCACTTGATGTGGACGTGGGCGCGGGACTAAATTCTCGGCGCGAAAGGCATCTTAACTAGGTAAAAGAAAGACGGAATGAAAATAAAACGGTATAGTACGTAACGGCCGTGAGCGATCGTCGTCCACGCCATCGGGTCCTCAGGCCTCAGGAGCTGTGGACGCTGGCTATCCCGTCCTTGGCATTCCCATTAATGCTGGGCGCCATCCTCGGCCGCCAGCCTATGTCCCGTGTCCCTGTAGTCTGTCAACATCTACATTCAAAGTCGTAAAAAGATTGTTTCGAAAAAGCAACTAGGAGAGTTGGAATGCGTCACGACGAGCGTGTGCGACCGTCTCGTACCTTACAAGAGAAGCTCACAAATATTACAAGAAAAACAGCATCCACATAAACGGATCAATTCGAGAAGTATCCCAATCGAATATTCACGTGCTGGATGTATCGTCCTCGTGCATCGCGTCGGCGCATTCACGTCGCGATTAATCGATAGAATTGACGTAACTGTCGTAAATGAGATCACGCCCGCTGAAAGTTGAAACCAAAGGTACAACATAATTGTTACGATAATATCCAAAACGCTGGTAAAAAGATAGCCCGATCACAACATATGATTGTACAAACAGCCAGCACTATGGTTCCGTCAATGTTTACGCGATAATACCGGATGGAAACCGATCATATCTAAGATTAATATGATCAGCGCGGTGCCACGAGGTCTCGACTGGTCAGCCCTACTCCACTTACTCTTCTGGGGATCATAACCGACGATCCAAATTTAGAATCGATCAGCGTTATACCATAATTATTCATTATCACGATGTCCATACTCCACATACTTCATAGATACTCCACATCCTTCATGGAAAGGGTCTCAACTGCCAATAAATGAACGGATCATGAAAAATTCGATTCTTCTTCACTTGATTCTAGTTGATCGTGTTCCGATAAACACGTAAAAACGGAGCGGATGCATCTACGTAAGTCGAATGCACATGAACCGTCAGAATCCATCGGATAAACCATGTACAGTAGGCAATGATGCCCCATGACACAGACTAGTGTCGCGTAGACCCTCATATTCCTACAACGAGCAGACTAAACAAGTGTTCTGATAAGAAACCGCAGGCACGATTAAATCCGAAATGAACAGGGTATGGAACTAGTACCGCCTAAAGCGTGGAAGGTCTCACTTGTAAATCAAAATACATTCAGGCATTGACTACATTAACACGTCAGAAACCATAAGCGATAATCGCCACGCAAACAGTCCGTCCAATCCTTTGTCTTCCGTATCGCCCTCACTCTACACTTTAAATCACACTCATAAAACTCGCCCAGCTGAGCCCCGATTCTCTCGTGCGCCCATCACATCTCTATGAGCGACGACGAAGGTGACGACTCCGACGGGGAATCCGTCTCGACACATCAATCCTCTCAGGCTGGCAAAAAACCCTCCATCATGAAAGTACTGAGCGACCCCAAAACGAAAAGTAAAAGGTGAGATCCGTCATAAGCTTTCCACATATGTACCGCTAACGTGAACAACATCAGGACCGGGAATGGGGTTGTCGGCGACTACAAAAAACTCGCCCAGTGGATCGGCCGTTCAGAGGACACCTTCATCGACTTTGATCTCGTGTTCCACATCGGGATGGAATGCGAAGGATCAGACGATGACATCGGCGATGATGATGCGAGCACAAGGACAGAAACAGAAAGGTAAGCAACACGAGAACATACGCCGGTGATCATGGAACTGATGGTAAATACTAGAGAGGACGACGACGTTGATCATTCCCATTATCAGCACGTCTTCACGATAATTTCAGAGAATATACCAACGTTCGAGTCGGACCTCAAGAAGTTCAAAAAGAATCCTAGGGCCCTTGAAAAACTATGCGGCCAGGTGCGAGAATATTTTACACTTCCACATATTGCTAAATAATACACGTGTCGTTACATCAGATGACCACATCACTTGGATTTGCACGTTCAGACGACATCAGGATCCTCCGCGAAGACGGCCTCGACTACGTTGCAACCACCCAGCCGAATAACGATTTAATGCCCGACATACCTCCCCACTCGTCCAAGCCAACTTACCGTGGGTGGAATCACCCTGTCCTGGCCGAGCTTCTGTGTCCCGTCGAACACCTCGACAAATTCCGAGCGCATCCAACTAGGTAAATGAGTACCATCGACACGAAACGTCATACTTACAGTTTTTTTTTTCTTTTTTACAGGACAATACATGACTTCATGAACGGATCTCTCAGAGTTACTGCTGATCAACTCTGTCTCTTCATGTATCGCAATTATTCCGTCGACTACGAAAACCTCATGGACGGACTCCTGTGCTCGGACCTCATCAAAATGGTACGCGAGTTTGTAACACGTATTTTTGTTCACTGTTAACAATCTTTAATGCGGCACAGACATGGCGCCGCCTTTTCCAAAACGCCAAACCAGGTAAGGCGGGCCGTCGAATCAAACGCAAGCGACAAAAACCCGATACATACTTTTTATCATCCGTCACGCCAAGGAGCATCGCCTATGCGACCCTCCACGTACGTATTTATTCACAACATCTTGAGCGTTCTGACAAATTATTAATTACAGACGCGATGGTTTCTATCCAGCGTAGAGGACTGGAGAAAGGACGACGGCAAAGTCGACAAGGCGACGTTTTACTACACCATCATCAACCTCTTCAAGAGAAAGGACATGAAATGTTGGTCCGAGGCAGTATTACATGAATGGAACAAGTACGTCATTACGAACACATCAGAACCAATACTAACATATTGTAGGGAAATGTTCCAGAAAAGGAAGATATACGAAACACATTCCGCCTCCCTCTCAGCGTTATACGAACAGTCTCGGCGTCGATCACTCGCTCTTATGAGTACCGTTACCGCTAGTACCGTGAATCACGCGTCTTCACCACCTGCCGCACCTGGAGCGTCACGTCGCTCTTGGTCCCCCGCGTCTGTCAGGCTATCACGCCCTTCATCTCCAACCGCGACCACCAGGGCCACACGTCAACGATCTCCACCCGCTCCAAATAGTGCCTCACGCCCACGTGACACAGTATCACCCCCCTCCTCACCATCTGCGGCCGCCATGTCTACACACCATTCGCCTGCGTCAATCAGAGCCCCACGTCAGTCAACCAGAGTATCATGTTCTTCCTCGAGACTTGCATCGGCCAAGCCATCACGCCGATCCGCCCGAACGTCGTCCCCACCTGTGGCAGCCAGTGCCTCACGCCGATCCGCCCGAGCGTCGTCCCCACCTGTCGCAGCCAGTGCCTCACATCTATCAGCGCCGTCTGCGTCGGCCCGATCATCGCATCTATCACCACCCACAGCACGGCTCACCTTTCCATCTGCGAGCCAACCCCCTCCAACACTGTCTTCCAACATCGTGTCGCGTTCAACCACACCTACCGCGACCACCAGTAAGCGCCGTATAACTAGCCCAGAGCCACTCACTTTTCCCAGCGCTGAACAAAGGCTCTCGAAAAGGCGCCGCGGGTCGAGATAAAGGTAATCAAGGCACTGAATTAGTATTAATTCTACTAGTACAATGGACCTTAGTATTAGTATTAGTAGTACAATGGAAGTACAATGGACCTTAGTATTACTACTAGTCGTTCAATGAACCGAGTTTCCGTTTAATTGCAAATAATCCTGTCGCGTGCGCTAGGTTCCTTCATTTCATGGTCAATTTGTTTATAGAACTCGTATTAGGCTTTGGTACACACAATACACGCATAAATTACAGTGAACAACAACACCCACTGAAATCTCCCACAATCTCAATGCAATGCGTACGCATATTCAAATTAACTACCCACAATCTCAATATAATGCGCACGCAATTCAAATAAATAACCCGGCAAAGGCCGCAACGATAGCAATGAATATTCCCACACAATGTACGACACACGCACGACATACAGCGAACGGCAACAGCCGCAACGTTAGTGGTGAAATTTCCCACAATCTCAACACAACGCGCATGGGGAACCCGGCAACTGCCGCAATGATAGCGATGAATTTTCCCACAATACCCACACAACAACGCACATGCACAAAACTTACCGGCAACAGCCGCAATGTTAGCGGTGAATTTTCCCACAATCTCAACACAACGCGCAATGGGGAACCCGGCAACTGCCACAACAATAGCCATGAATTTTCCCACAATACCCACACAACGCACATGCGCAACTTACCGGCAACAGCCGCAACGTTAGCGGTGAATTTTCCCACAATCTCAACGCAACGCGCGTGCATATTCAAACTCACACGCCCTCGGAAATAGCCGCAATGATAGCGATGACAATTCCCACGCTCGACTCACCAAAACGCGGCCTCAAATAAAAACTCACACGCTCTCGGAAATAGCCGCAACGATAGCGATGAATTTTCCCACAATCTCAACACAACGCGCGTGCATATTCAAATAAGGAAACTGTATCATCACATATAATCACGTAAAGCTGCGGCAAACTCCATATAGGATGCCGAGATGCAGCAACGATATCGATGAATATTCCCACGGGGGGGGGGCAAATTTCCGCGAGAAAATCGGCATAAAACCTCGTTCTCTAAAGAGAACTCGGAATGCCCACGGCGCTACGCCACCATCACTCTTCATCGATTAGTTCCACCTTCTCCAACACTCTTGTCCTCATGTCACCTACAACACCGATTTCCTCCTCCAACCATCGATTGATTCTCGACGCTTTAGGCGATTATTCCAGGCAGACCGGAATAGATCTCACCCAAAATCCCTTCACCGATCAGTTCCAGAACTGCGTCTCTCCTCAAGCTATCCTTGATCTACTTGAAGAAAGGGCAATGGCCTTCAAAGATTACCGGGATGGAAACCGGAACTTGATCAAATGGCTTAGCCCCGTAGTACAAGTTCTACATGTGTTTGCTGGAGTCCTTGGCCCAGCCACCAGTCTGGTACGCCAGAGCCTATCGGTTCGTCCTATCTAATTGTATACCCTTATGTCTACAGGTATTTAAACCTGCAAATGCAATCGTTTGTGGCGTGAATGTACTTCTCGTGGTAGGTAGTTCTTTCGGTTTGCTTCCGTATCATTTGTAACATTTGAGTATATCAGACAGCTATTGAAGTTCGCGCAAGTTATGACGCACTCGTTGACCTCTTCGAATGTGTCGCAAATTTCCTTCAACGCCTCCATATTTATACCGAGGTCCCACTCAACTCTGCAATGACCGATATCATCGTCAAGATATTGCTCGAGGTGTTGTCCGTTCTAGCCCTGGCGACTAAACAAATCAAACAGGGTCGATTTAGTAAGTCTTCAGTTTCCTATGCATTCCCAAAATACGAACATGGCACAGAGAAGTTCGGGAAGAAACTATTGGGAGAGAAAGAGATCGAGGCCGTGCTCCAGAGATTGGACCGCCTCACTCTGGATGAGGCTCGAATGACGGTAGCTCAAACGTTTGAGGTCGTCCACGGCCTTGTCAATAATGTGAAAGTGGTCATGGACGGTACGCAACCCTAGTTTGAGTGGCCGTGAAACAATTGAACAACTCTATTGTGCGAGTAGACGGCAAAGCGTCAACAGATCAGATGCAGCAAGCTTTGGGTATGTTCACATGCGTGACCTTATCACTGCTTACATTCTCAGGCTCTCTCCTTACCAGTTACGATGCAAGAGACGACAATCGAGATAAACAAGATGAAACGTCTGTTCCACGTTAGCTATTAACCGCCATTTGACTCAACATTCATCATAGGTAATCAATTGCAGAGGGATATTCGAATCTGGCTCTCCCCTCCCGATCCATCGACAAACCACAACATCTCACGCACAGCTCACCACGATGGAACTGCTGCCTGGTTTATCCAAAGTGAGACCTTCCAGAAATGGAAAACAAGGGGTTCCCTTTTGTGGATACATGGTATACGTGCGTATGCGCCCCATCTTCCATCCTTTTTCTTCTTCTGATAACAACATGATGCTCGTCTTCGCAGCGGGCTCAGGAAAGAGTGTACTGTGGTACGTGTCATCCTCACATCTCTCATCCACGTCATTCATATTATGAAATAGTTCCAGTATCATTCAAGATGCCAAAGCAAATTTTGATTCAGGATTGGCCCTGTTGGGGTATTTCTATTTTGATTTCAGGGATATTTCCAAGCAGGATGTCCGCGGCCTGCTCACCTCTCTCCTCGGCCAGCTCAGTGCCAAATCCGATCGTTGCAATGCCACCCTTTCTCAGCTGTATTCGCAACACAACGCAGGATCCCACCAGCCTGATGATCAGGCACTTACAGAATGCCTCAAGCAAATGCTCAAGCTCCCAGGACTGCCTGATATCTACATAATCGTGGATGGACTCGACGAATGTCCCAATACATCTGGATTTCCGACCGCACGCGAGAGGGTGCTCGATCTCGTGGATGAGCTTGTTCACTTAGACCTTCCGAATTTACGAATTTGTGTAACCAGTCGCCCGGAGACCGACATTCAGACGGTTCTGGAACCTCTGACGTCTCTTCGTGTGTCCCTTCATGATGAAACCGGACAAGGGCAAGATATTCTCGATTACATCCACGCGGTCGTCCATTCAGATCGGAGGATGCAGGGATGGAGAACAGAAGACAAGCAACATGTAATTGATGTTCTCTCTACGAGAGCAGGCGGGATGTAAGTCATGGACATGATCGTGTCTTGCGACGGTGTCTTCTCTGACTTCACCGGACAGGTTCCGCTGGGTGTTTTGTCAGCTGGACACTCTTCGTCGTAGTCCTCCCGCGGCAATTCGTCGTACTTTGAATGAGCTGCCTGAGACCTTGGACGCGACTTATGAGCGGACTTTACTCGGGATCGAGAAGGAGAAACGAGAATACGTTCATCGGCTGTTCCAATGTCTCTTGGTTGCCGTTCGCCCTCTTCGCGTTGAAGAGCTCGCGAACGTTTTTGGGATTCAATTTGACTCTAATAAGCTTCTACGGTATTACGAAGATTGGCGCCCAGAAGACGCCCAAGCTATTTTATCCGCATGTTCGAGTTTGATCGTCACTGTTGATGTCCACGGGTTGCCAATCATCCAGTTCTCCCATTTCTCTGTCCGGGAATTCTTGACATCCGATCGCCTGGCCAATGCGGAAGAGAATCTTTCTCGCTATCACGTTGCTCTCCGGTCTGCGCATACCATTCTCGCACAGGCGTCTCTCAGCATCCTACTCCGTCTAGATGGCCGTGTTGACAAGAAGAGTATGGAGAAGTTCCCATTTGCCGAATACGCTGCTCGCCACTGGGTCGACCACGCTCGGTTCGAAAACGTGGTGGAGAATATCGAGGACGCGATGAAGCGTCTTTTTGATCGGGACAAGCCACACTTTGCGACATGGGTCTGGATATGCGATATTGACCGCCCTTTCCGCGAGCACATGTCCACGTCACGCCCAACACTACCGGAGGCTACCCCCCTATACTATGCCACACTTTGTGGCTTCTGCAGCGTTGTTGAGCATCTTCTCGTCACCGATTCCGGAGATGTCAATACCGTGGGAGGCTACTACGGTACTTGTTTGCACGCTGGTCTCGCCAAGGGAAATGTCGATATCGTACTGCTCCTCCTCAACCACGGTGCAGACGTGAATCCCCCTGACGGGTCCCTACGGTCCCCACTACACATAGCATCAGAAAGCGGACGTCGTGACCATGTGGAACTATTGCTCGAACATCACGCAGATGTCAACATACTGGACAAAGATGGAGCAACCCCACTCTACCTTGCGTCGGAAAGAGGAGAGATTGAGATCGTACAAGCATTACTACGGCATGATGCAGATCCAGACTGTGATAACAACGACGGCTTGACCCCATTGCATGCAGCGGCGCAACGTGGATCTCTGGCTGTCATGCGGAAGCTACTTGGCTACGGTGCAGATATGGATGTACAAAGCCATCGCCTTTGGACGTTACTGCACATTGCATCATTTTTTGGGCATCTCAATGTCGTAGAATTTCTCATCCAACACGGCGCAGCCGTAGACGCGAAAACACGGAAGGGAGAGACTGCCTTATATCTTGCATGTGGCAGCGACGGGAGTTTCGAGGTTGCACGGTTCTTGATCGACCACGGTGCAGATCCCAATTCCCAGGACAGCACGGGAGATTCCCCCTTCCATAAAGCATCAGTCTACGGGCAGCTCGACATCCTCCGTTTACTACTGGACCTTATACCAGACATCGACGTGCGTGGCGAAAATCAATCGACGGCATTGATCCAGGCATCCTCCAACGGAATGGTCGAGGCTTCACGCTTCTTGATCGAGAATGGTGCAGACGTGAACTCGAACGCTGCTGGTGACGCGGGCATGACTGCATCACACTATGCATCAGCCTCTGGACATTTCGATATTCTGCTACTTTTGCTTGACCATGGCGCAGATATAAATGGTCAGACAGAACACCTCGAAACGCCACTGCATATCGCATCAGCGGCAGGGTACCTCCATGTTACTAAATTGCTTGTTGAACGTGGTGCAGTTATTGATAATCGGGGGGTGGATCGACAAACGCCATTGCACATGGCAGCTTATGATGGAGAACTCGAGATCGCTCGTTTACTAATCCGATGTGGCTCTAATCTGAACGCAGAAGACAGCGACGGTCAGACGCCGTTGCATATAGCGGCACTCAGCGGGCATCTGGACATTGTGGAACTGTTACTGGAGTCGGGCGGAGACATCAATGCGAGGGATAACAACAACGAGACTGCCTTAGACCTGGCGCTTGAGAATGGGAAGCTCAATATCTCCAGGCTCCTTGCCGAGCGCATGGGAAGTGTAAATTCTCTGCGCTTGATTGAAGACGCAGATGCGCTTAACAGAGATCAGGGGACTTCATTATTTCCCGCATTAGAATCGGAGGACCTTGATCTCTTACAGTTCTTAGTTGACGGCGGCGCGGATGTCAATGGGCGAGACGTATATGGCCGGTCACCCTTGAACATGGCCTCGAGGAATGGATGGCTAGAAGGCGCCAAGTTTTTGGTCAAGCACGGTGCGAGAGTAGATTCCCGGGACAACGATGGATGGGCTCCGTTGCATCGTGCATCACAATTCGACTCGGAGGGAAACAGGTTGACACATCACATGATATACGGACAGCACAATGCTGCCACCTGTTCAAGACTCCAAGTGTACAGTACTACTACACAATCATGAAGTTCGCGTCGAAGCACAGGCCTGGAGCGACCTTGCTAGGGCATGATCCGGTTGGCAAAACGTGTACTGTCATTCCGTCGAAAAAAAGTAGTCATCTATTAAAGCGAGCAAATCCGGCACCACATCCGCCCAATTATCATCCATATTGACGGTGAAGGGTATGTATTATTGCGCAAATCTCCATAGACTTAAGTAGGTAGTTAGTTGTCATCTGCACCCACCTAACATCGACGTTGTATCCCTCGACGCAATTTTCCTCCCTGGTTAAGTCCTGCAGAAATCGGCGCGACTCCTGCGGGATCCAACGACAAACATACCAGTACTCGAACATGAGTTTATACGCTAACAAATAAACACCGCGCATGTAAGGAAGAGAAAGCGAATTTCTGGGATACCTCGAGCAACGAAAATAGCGTTAGAAAGATCTCTAAGTGAGACATACCCCCCCAGCTACCAATCAGTTCATGCACAAAGTACTGCGCACCGTCCACACTGAGGACAAACCGACGAGATTTGCGCCCATCCATAGCAAGATCATGATGTTGAAGACATCACCGGCCGCATATACGTGGCGGTCCCATCACGTTTCCCCAAACTATACCAAAAAGAAATAAGTGGGGTGTCGTTTCCATATATTAACCATGCCCCCACAGAGTTTGAAAGGTACATGAACCAAGGATGCAGGTAACACTTTCCTTGCCCTGACCTGACCTCGGGCAAAATGACAATCGCAGCGAGCCAACCCCATGCCAAGAGTCTCAGGCTGACGTCATGCCAGCGATACTATGGGTGCCAGAAGCCGAGGGGTGGATAGTTGTTTTCCTTGCAGCGTACCATGTTTTCCGGTGGGTCCATTCCATCCGCCAGAGCCCACAGAAGAAAGGAGCACCAGGAAAGGAGCAGCCGAAATCGACGCACGGTCAATATAGATGTAGATCATGACTCGTCGATGGGAAGACATACCTTGAGCTCGATGAAGATGAGGTTCCAGAAGCCAACCATGGACTCGGATAAGTGCGGGGCTCATACCACTCTACGTGCGTGCATCCTTGATGGCGACGACGTGCATGACATAAATGAGAATCTCCATCGTAAGAAGCGAGATGAGGAAGCGTAGCGCGTATTGCACCGTCTCCCGCGGCGTGATGTTTCGGATGTGTTTTGTGAGCTTAATATAAAAGAGAGACCAGCGCCATCAACGCCATGCATGACGAAAGAATGAAATGACCCTCGCCCACCTGCCACATAAAGTCATTGAAGGTGATTATAGGTCTCGCGATGTAGAGCGCGGGATGGAGTGCGTAGGCAAGATAGATTTGAAAGCTGTACGTGACGCGCGGATTGAACACGGCGGCTCGCTTCTTGTCAGACTTGTCTGCCCTGTGTTTCCCGGCTGCAGTGAGTAGTTAATCCCGCCATACATAAAAGGAAACGCTGCCATACGTATGCGATGGTGGGGGATTACATGCCCAGTGAAAGAAATAAGGCGTAGCATGGAGATGTTGAAGCTAACCATGCCAGCACGGGTATACACCCCTCCACCCATCCTGTGCAGGTTATCGGCACATCACAGATAGCGAAAATGCGAGAACGACTTTCGACGGACAAGTTGAAGAAGGGTGTATATTGAACAGCCACGTGACAGGTAGCCCGTTGCTTTCCGTCTCGGGAAAGGGCCGACAGAAGAACATGCGGTGACCACATGTAGCTGGGCATATACGCTCCCGTAAGTCTCCCCGCTCCTCCTCTTTCCCTACACTCCATCTTCACCGACCCCTGTTAATGAAACTGAATATTTCTCCCTCCACTCCAGATACTAGAGATCGTCCATACAAGTGTCAGCATTGTGATCAGTTTGCGAGAAGGTCGGTTATCAAATTTATTTATTTTTGCCTATTCTTTTCTCATCACTCCCCCTGCCCCACTCCCTCTCTCGCTTACACTCCCGTCATTCTCACTCAGTGTTCTCCTCTGGAGACACATAAATAAATGCTACCCTTGTGAGAAACCTCGTTTCCTCAACTCCTTTACGTCGCAAAGGTTCCGCGTCGGCGAGCAGAGCCACCACTTCAAAGTAGGCATGCGACCAATGGGTTCAGTCCAGCTTGCCATGCGATAATGCCAATCCTTGCTGTTAGTCCTCAATCTCTTTCTCTCTTGCCCCATTCATTCTCACTCTTATATCTAGCAAAGTGTGTCCACAGAAAGACGAGTACAGAAAGACGAGATGCACTTTTTTCAAATTCCACCGTCAGACCCAGCCTGTCCCTCTCATGACACTCCAACTCGGACCTGCCACCTCTTCCCGTCCTCCAATCGAGTCCCGGTCCATACCGGTCCACCATTCTTGGGTAACAACGGCCCTGGACTCCATCCCACCGCTAATTCCCAACTAACCGTCCCTGCCACCAAACTTCTTTACGCAAACCATCATCTCCCGCCTCTGCAAGCCTCTGCACCATATGATAACACTCTTGACTATTCTGCCCACTATCGTGCTCAGGAAGGTCTTTTCCCGGACAGGTGTGATCCCGGACCGTGCTCCACCACTCCCGACCATATATCAAGATACGCAGGTTCCACATCTTCACAGCACCGTTGCACGCTATGCCCAATCTTACAACTTGCGCGGCGACCCCCAAGACTATCCTGTTCCGCCGTCACCTGTCGGTGTCGACTATGGCCATAATATCGACAAGGGTGGCTGCTACGTCCCGGTGGTGGATCGTGAGAGCATGCAAAACCACACTTTGCTGTTGGTGGTGGCACGGCAGCACGGGGAGAATCTAGCGGGACATTGCTGGGAGGTAGAGATAGCGGCGATGACGGTGTGGGAGTCGTACGTGGAGATGTGGGCGCGTTGCCACTCGCTTATCCCCTACGATCGTCTCGAGGAGAGCAGCAGTTGGCGCACGCCTACCGTTTTGAGGACCGAAAACCTCTCATGTAGGTAATGTGCGTCCGTGAGCAGTCTATCATTGGGTAATCGTGAGCGCGGCACTGAATAGCGTATAAGAGTGAGCGCACCGCACTTTCCCCTCCGAACGTCGGGAGGTCGATATTGGTGTACGCCTCAGTGAGCGTGGTTGATAGCCGCGCATACCTGAGTCATCACGAACTGCGTGCACATCACAGTTTGGTCAGCGGCGTGTTGCTATTGGGTAACATAGTTCCGTACTTCTACGACCGCGTTGGCGAGGTAGCGTTACAGAAAGTTGTGCAGCGTAACTATTACCTTTCAATTACCAGCAACTCCGTATATTCATTCACGCCAGGATTTGCAGGCGGCACACCCATTGCACCTGATCGCGTTGAGGCTCTTGATATGTGCCGTGAGATGGTCACCCGATCGCAACAAGCTTTTGTCTGAATCTCGTTTTGATGCTCCTGGTAATCGTGCTTGAGCTTGTCAAACTCAATGAGAGAGTGAATGCGAGGCGAGCGCCACTGACTAAGACGTAAAAGTACTCTCCGCAAGATATACAGGAGGACATCTCATAACGCTGGTGGGCCAAATTGAGTAGCGACAAGAAAGGTATGCCACCAGGAGAAGCAAGGATGGCATGACCGTTGGAATAGGGGATAAGGAGCGCTGATGTAACAAGGAACAGGGGTTCTTGACACGAAACCTCATCGAGATGGCAAGTCGCCCCTCCACCGTTGATTTGCGCCTCACCACCATGTCCGGACATGAATCAGCCCCTGAAAATATTCAAGTGTGGTGCCTTCTTATCGATCACGAGAGTCGTCCTCTTTCTGGACTCTCAGTAATGGTATATCCGGAGGCCAATGTGGAAATGTTGACGGTCAAGATCAAAGCACAGTCGCGCCACCTTGCTAGCATCGATCCCAATGAACTTTATGTTTGGAAGCTGCACAAACCACGTTCGTACAAGGACGTCATTTGCACAGACTTCCTCACAATCGTTAAACTCCTGTACGAACTTCCCGAGGACGAGGATGAGGACGAGACCGCTCAGTTCCTCGACCCAGCCGACCGAATTTCGTTGAAGGGGCCGTGGCCAGAGGGTATGATTCATCTCCTGATACAACTCCCACCTGACGTTTCTGGAAATGAACCTTCCGAGCCCAGTGAGTCATTCCCTCTGATCCAGATCATAGTATGCCAATGTTTGGTAGATACAAAGAAGCAGAGGACCGAGAAGCGCTTACGGTCTGCATCAGAAGAAGATGGTCAGGCAGTGAAGCGCAAGAAGATTGAGGGAGATGTACTGGACGTACAGACCCGTTGTGTCGCGATCTATGGGGCGATCAAAGCCATGCCGGATAATCTGGACTTGTCCAATCCTTCGACATTTATAGCCCTTCCTTTCCCTTCGCCGCTCCCAATGCCTTACCAGCGATTTCAATCCAAGGAAATCGACGGCATCGACCACTTTGAATATATGGGGAGATCTCAGTTTCACGAATTCCAAAAGCGTCTCGAGAACAAGACTTTTCTGAAGGGATACGAAAGCCTATACCTGTACGGGACGTCTGGTTCAGGGAAATCACATCTTCTTGCTGCGCTTGTATATCACCTCGTTCGTGAAGGAAAACGCGTCTTCTACATTCCGGATTGCTCCAGCTTGCTTCTGGAGCCAGCAAAGACGATGCGGGCTGCATATCACTTCGCGTTCTACGATACGCCTGTTCTCGGACCCATAGGAGATCCCGACAACGTCATTCGTTTGCTGAAAGACGATAAAGCTGTCTACATCATCGTCGACCAAATGAACACTTTGGAGGTCACACAGGATGATAGCCTCAAGGAAAGGAAGGCTCTGGTAACACGTTGGCTTGGCAGCTTGAGGTTCAACCATCGCTACATATTTAGCGCTTCAGCTAACGAAATTTCTAATCGAGATGCTGTTAGGAAGCAAAGTGGAATTTCGGTTTTCCCGATGTTTGGAGGGATGAGCCTGGTGCGCTGATACCTTCTCATTATTCCACAATACTCATTCCCTGTAGGATGAAAGCGATCGGTGGTTTATCCTGCATGGCCATCAAATTCCGCAGTTGACGACTGAAGAACGGCAACGCGTCGAACATCTCACCGGTAGCATTCCGCTCCTGCTACGCTGCCTTTTCAACATGACCAAATTTGACGAACTGGATTTTCGCAACATCCCCGATCTGCTTAATGTCGAAGTCCAGGTCAATGAATTCTTTAGGACCAAATTCGGCTCCCTACATTCGTTGAGCAAGGAAATGTAATTCACGCTGTTATTTCCCCTTCTATCTGAGTTAACTTTTGTACTAGGTATCTCGAGATCATGAGGGAATGTGTCCGGGGTGATCCTGTCAGGCACAATTATCAAAGCCTGTATGACTTGCGGCACTTTTATGTTGACGAAAAGGGAATTGGACGTTTTACGTGCGGAATCGCCTTCGAAACGATGATGTCAATTCTGCGAATGTTTGATGACGCCCCGTTCCGGCACGTATCGTGGTACCACGCTGTTTCACGATCCGACAATCCCGTTGTTCAAGGCTTCTTGGCCGAGCAAATTTGCCTCAGCCACATTGCCAGAAATGGTCTAACGGCTATCAACCAAAAGCTTAGTCGAATGTCTACTACGAGCTTCAGCATTTGCCCAGACTTCGGCGAGTTTCTCTCATCTGGTCACACAACCCGTCTTTATGTTCCCATTCCCTACAATTTCATGGCTGTCGATGGAGTCATCCTGTTATTGGATCGTAAATCCAAGCAAGTCACCATGTTCTCTATCCAATTCACATTATCCCAGAACTATAAGCAATCATATACGCAATTCCTTACGGAGTTGTTGCCAGCATGGAGCAAGAAGATAATCTTAGCTGCCAGCGCCGGGTTCAAGGTTCAATCAACCATTGTCTGGATAGACAAAAAACAGTCATCAAAACATGTCAAATGTGAACAGGTCAAAGCACTCCGATTTAATAATATGGATATTTACCCTGAACATTCTGTCATTCATGTGGGTGTGGAAAGTGTTGATTCGAGCCTCGCTTCTTCCCTTGGTATCAAGCAGTAGTTTCTCAGCAATTGTAGACTATTCTCAGGCCATTGATTCTATCATCCTTTTATCATTGATCAAGCATGGTGCGAGATTAAAGTCCAGGGACAACAATGGATGGTCACCATTGCTTCGGGCATCACGATTCGGTCATCTCGAAGTCGCCCGGTTGTTGCTTGACCGTGGCGTTGATGTGAACGCGAAAAAGCAGGACTTGTGGACAGCCGCGTTGCATCTCGCATCAGCTAACGGTCACGACAAGATTGTTGAGTTGCTACTCGAACGAGGTGCAGATGTCCATGTCCTCAATGCCGCAACTATACGCTAAGCGGTCTTCCCAGACCAACATAGGCCAAATCCAGCGAAGAGATCGCGTTGGCACTGCACAAGCTGGGGAAGCCCAATTTCGGATACCGTCACTCATGCAGACAACAGTACAATCAAAACGGACGACGAGCTGATGCACAGATGGAACATTGTCGTTGTCGCAGCAGGAAGACGCATTCGGCGCAAAGCCGCCGCCACCTGCCCATGACCGCAAGTCTAATTCTCGTCGGGAGGCACGGGAGCGTCCTTACCATAACGACGGGAAATGTCGAGTCGAAAACAGTGATGACGATCGGATGATCGAGGCTAGCATAATTCTACATTCCGAGAAAGCAGTCCCCTATTAAAGCGAGCCAATAGGACCACCACCATTGATTATAATCATCCAGAGTCCATTTTGGTGGCGAAGGGTAATGTATTATTGCGCAAATCTCCATAGTTCAGTACTTGAATGCCATCTGCATCCACCTAACACCGACGTTGTATCCCTCGACGCAGTTCTTCCTCCCTGAATAATCCAGCGAGATCAGCGTAACTCAAGCCAAATCCAACGACAAACATACCGATACTCGAACATCATTTGTACGCCAACGAATAAACACGCGTATGCAACGAAGAGAAAGCGAATTCCTGGGGTTACCTCGATCAGCGAAATATAGCGATACAAAGGTCTCTGGGAGAGACATACCATCCCAGCTACCAATCAGTTCATGCACAAAATACTGCGCACCGTCCACACCGAGGACGAAACCGACGAGATTTGCCCCTTGATTTGCGCCCATCAATAGTAGGATGTTGAAGACCCCACCTGCCGCACATACGTGGCGGTACCACCACTTTTCCCCAAACTACAGCCAAAAAAAGGGAACGGGGTGAGAAAAGAGCTCGCTTCCGGGTATTAACCACACCCCGCAGAGTTTGAAAGGCACACGAACCAAGGATGTAGGTAATGCTTTCCTTGCCATGACTTCGGGCAAGATGACAATCGCTGCGAGCCAACCCTATGCCAAGAGTCTCATGGTGACGTCATGCCAGAGGGCAACGAAGGTGAATGCAAGGATGTTGGTCGCAGCGAGTCGATGCGTGCCATCAAGTGGAATGTAGATGTAGCGTACGAATCCAAAGGTTATAAGATCGATACTATGGGCGCCAGAAGCCGAGGGGTGGACAGTTGTTTTCCATGCAGCGTACCATGTTTTCCGGTAGGTCCATTCCATCCGCGCCTACAGAAGAAAGGAGCGCGAGGGAAGGAGCGGCTGAAATCGAAGCACGGTCAATGTAGATGTAGATCATGGCTCGTCGATAGGAAGACATACCCTGAGCTAGATGAAGATGAGGTTCCAGAAGCCAACCATGAACTCGGTGTGCGGGACTCATACCACTCTAGGTGCGCGCATATTTGACATAAATGACAATTGCCATCGTAAGAAGTGAGATGGGGAAGTGCAGCACATATAGCACCGTCTCCAGCGGCGTGATAACTTTCGGATGTGTGAGCTTAATGTAAAAGAGAGAGAAGAGTCATCAACGCCATGCAAAACAACAAAAAATGAGATGACCCTCGCTCACTTGCTACATAAAGTCATTGACGGTGATTATAGGTCTCGCGATGTAGAGCGCGGGGTAGAGTGCGTAGGCAAGATAGTTTCGAAAGCTGTACGTGACGCGCGGATGGAACACGGCGGCGCGCTTCTTGTCGGCAACTGTGTTCCCCGCAGTGAGTGAGTAGATAATCCCGCCATACATAAAAGGAGAAGCTGCCAGACGTATGCGATGGCGGGGGATTACATGCCCAGTGAATGAAACAAGGCGTAGGATGGTGATGTTGAAGCTAACATGCCAGCACGGGTATAATACACCCCTCCACCCATCCTGTGCAGGTTTTCGGCATTACAGATAGCGAAAATGCGAGAACAACCTTCGACGTACAGCTTGAAGAGGTTTGCAAACTATGCGTTGAAAGGCCACGTGACAGGTTCACAGAGTGTCAAATTCCACCGTCAGGTCGCTCCCCTCGGTCCTGGCCATCCAGCCCGTCCCTCTCACGACACTTCCAACTCAGACCTGCCACCTCTTCCCACCCTTTACTCGGGCCCTAATCCATCCGTCTCTCAGATCCACCATTTTTGGGCATCAGGCCTGGATTCCATTCGACCGCTATTTTCCAAATAACCGCCCCCGCTGCCAATTGTCTTTCCCGGATGGCTGTGATCCGGTGGACCGTGCCCCACCACTCCCGGCCATATATCGCAGGTTGACGTGATCACAGTACCGTTACACGCCCAATCTTACAACTTACGCGGCGACCCTCAAGGCCATCCTGTTCCGCCGTCACCTATCCTCGTCGACTACGGCTTTTAATGTCGACAATAAGGTGGGCTCCATTTCTGGCTCTTCGCACCGCCCGCCTATCGATTGACTCGCTACCCGGAAGTGACAGGTAGCACCACGAGCCGCAGTCAACCTTCTTCGGCTACCTCTTCAAGCGTGCATCTCCCCTTGCCTCCGGATTACCGCAATCGTTCTCCCGCCCCGCAACGGCTGACGGCGCCGTCCCGGACCGTGAGGGCTTTTCCGTCTGCCATGTCTCTTGACGAACCTGAAGTTCTCGCTAGCTTTGCTGAGGGCGCATCCTTCTTTAACAACTCGATTACCCATAGCTCCGTTCATCATAGCCCAACATGGGGCGATGGCCCTACACCTCGTGCAAACCAGTGCGATGCTCCCAGTGCCACTGGCAAGAAGAGGCTCTCAGCAGCAGCAGCAGCAGCAGCAGGGAGGGCAACGGCAAGGACAAGCGGGAAATACGCTTGCCACAAAGCTGGCCAGTCTCAAGGAGTTGAAGGAAATATGGAAACAATACATGAGAACACCCCTCTCTGGCTCTGGCCAACAGGCCGCGGCACACGAGAATCACACAATGGAGGAGCGCGGGCTTACACGAGTCGTGAGCCTGCCCAGTGTCAAGACGCCTTCTGCTGGAACTACCAGTTGGGGGGATCCCATGCGTGGCCAGAACGGCAGTCAGCCGCAGCCACAGAGCGGTGCCGGGGTTAACGATGTACGGTACGGAGGACAAGCTGAATACTCGCGGGCACATAACCATACGGATGACCTGCGTAGCTATGAGCGCGTTGTGCTCGCACGGCGCGTACCACTCACCCTTCACCGTGCACCTCGCCGCCGTGGTAATACCACATCGACTGGACCACCTGAAACCGGACCACCCTCTGCCAGGACCAACACCTTACCCCCCTTCTGCGCCTGCTTCGGATATGGGTGCTCGGTCGAGCCCTGCGGGAAGCGGTAGCAGCAACCGGAGTATGAGTGTGTTCATGGTGGACCCTGGGACTAGCTCGAGGGGCTCTCTAGTACGTGGTCTTGGCGGCAGCGGGTCGCTCGGGGGGTGATGACGTGTTGCGACTGACGTTCAAACTTCTTCCCTCAGACGTTTGGGCCAGAGCATCCGGCGAAAGCAATTTTGCTGTCTGGTGGGCGTGAGGTACGCGGCAACGAAGTCACGTGATGGCTGCCGAGCGCACGAGACGGATGATCTATGCAAGTGGACCCGCGGGTCTCGTCGAGTTTCAGGATTAAAGTGGTGCCCTCGGGAATGAGAGATATGAGATCATGGACGAGCAGTCACGATATACGGGTGACTTAATGAGTCCTCTTTTCCTTTTAACTAGTTAAACACGATGTTCTCGTCACGTCTGGCTGACTTTACTACCCTTCTTCGCTTGCTTCTTCGTATGGTGTTTTTTTTTTGTCATCAACGATGAACATTTCACGATTGATGATATGACATTTTTTCCCCTATAGCTCTCCTCTGTTTTCTCATGCCTTTGTCGTACTGTGACAAGTTTATGTAAACCAACCTTGATGCCGGCCTGCAGCCATTGAAAAGCCACGTGACATTGACTACCTCACTGGTACAGCCAGTGAAAAGCTGAGGTTTCTGGCACCCTCTGATCCAATTCTAAATCAGTTTCACGCCTACGAACCATGCAGCTCTGCTGATAGGCAGTCAAGTTTTCCTTGACGTCTCTCCGTGCCAACTAGGGGCCAGCTGGATCCTTTGCCCCGAGCAAGCATGGCGCTTATCTAGTTTCAAAGTACTAGTATGCCAACGCCACTAATAAGACTGTTATTCCATCCTTTCTCTCCTAGTTTCCCACCTATCTACAACAATCCTGTCTTCATGTCATCGACAACACAGATGTCCTCCGCCAGCCTTCGATTGATTCTCGATGCTTTAGATGACTATGCCAAGCAGACCGGGATGGACCTCACCAAAATTCCCTTCATCGACCAGTTCCAGAACTACGTCTCTCCTCAAGCTATCCTTGATATACTTGAAGAAAAGGCAAAGGCCTTTAAAGAATACCGGGATGGAAATCGAAACTTGATCAAGTGGCTTAGCCCCGTGGTACAAGTTCTCCATGTGTTTGCTAGGCTCCTTGGCGAAACCACGAGTCTGGTACGTCAGAGGCCATTGGTTCGTCTTATCTCATTGCATTATAACCCTTATGACTACAGGTGCCATGTCAACCTGCAAAAGCAATCGTTTGTGGCGTGGATGTACTGTTTATGGTTGGTAATTCGTTCGGTTTTCTTCCATGTCATTTGTAACATTTGAGTGTATCAGACGGCTATTCAAGTTAGCGCAAGTTATGACGCTCTAGTTGACCTCTTCGAATGTGTCGCAAATTTCCTTAAACGCCTCCATATTTATACCGAGGTCCCATTCAACTCTGCTATGACCGATATCATAGTTAAGATATTGGTCGAAGTGTTGTCCGTTCTCGCCCTGGCGACTAAACAAATAAAGCAAGGTCGATTTAGTAAGTCTTCAGTTTCCTACACATTACCAAAGTACGAACATGGCACAGAGAAATTCGCGAAGAAGCTGTTGGGAGAGAAAGAGATCGAGACTGTGCTCCAGAGGTTGGACCGCCTCACTCAGGATGAGGCTCGAATGACAGTAGCTCAAACGTTTGAGGTCATCCATGGCCTTGTCAATAATATGAAAGTAGTCATGGACGGTGCGCAAGCCTCGATTGGGTGGCTGTGAACAATTAACTAAGGCTATTGTGCGAGTAGACGGCAAGGCGTCAACAGATCATATACAACAAGCCTTGGGTATGTCTACATGCGTAAGCTTATCAATGCTAAGATTTTCAGGCTGACCGATCTTACCAGTTACGATGCAAGTGACGACGATCGAGATAAACAAGATGAAACGTTGGTTTTATGCTAACTAATGGCAGCCATTAAGCGCTCAACGTGCATCATAGGCGACCAACTGCAGAGGGACATTCGAATCTGGCTCTCCCCTCCCGACCCGTCGACAAACCACAACATTGCACGCACAGCTCACCACAAAGGAACTGCCGCCTGGTTTATCCAAGGTGACACCTTTCAGGAATGGAAAACGAGGGGTTCCCTTTTGTGGATACATGGTAAACGTGCGTATTGTGCCCCATCTTTCACCCTTTTCTTCTTTTGACCACAGCGTTGCTGCTTGTCTTTGCAGCGGGTTCAGGAAAGAGTGTGTTGTGGTATGTGTTATCCTCACATCTCTCGTCTAGGTCAGTCATTCATACTATCACACAGTTCCAGTATCATTCAAGATGCCAAAGCAAAATTCGATTCAGGATTGGCCCTGTTGGGGTATTTCTATTTTGATTTCAGGGATATTGCCAAGCAGGACGTCCGCGGCTTGCTCACCTCCCTCCTCGGCCAGCTCAGCGCCAAATCCGATCCTTGCAATAACACTCTTTATCAGCTATATTCGCAACACAATGCAGGATCCCACCAGCCTGATGATCAGGCACTTACAGAATGCCTCAAGCAAATGCTTAGACTCCCAGGGCTGCCTGATGTTTACATAATTGTGGACGGACTCGACGAAGCTCCCAATACATCGGGATTTCCGACCTCACGCGAGAAGGTCCTCGATCTCGTGGACGAGCTTGTTCACTTGGACCTTCCAAATTTACGAATCTGTGTAACCAGTCGCTTGGAGACCGACATTCTGACGGTTCTGGAACCTCTGACGTCTCTTCGTGTGTCCCTTCATGATGAAACCGGACAAGGGCAGGATATCCTTGATTACATCAGCACGATCGTCCATTCAGATCGGAGGATGCGGAGATGGAGAGCAGAAGATAGACAACATGTAGTTGATGTTCTCTCTGCGAGAGCGGACGGAATGTAAGCCATGAACGTGATCGTGTCTTGCGATGGTGTCTTATCTGACTTCACGGGACAGGTTCCGCTGGGTGTTTTGTCAGCTGGAGACTCTTCGTCGTAGTTTTCCTGCGGCAATTCGGCGTACTCTGGAGGGGTTGCCTGAGACCCTGGACGCAACTTACGAGCGGACTTTACTCGGGATCGAGAGGGAGAAACGAGAATACGCTCATCGCCTCTTCCAATGTCTCTCGGTTGCCGTTCGCCCTCTTCGCGTCGAAGAGCTCGCGAATGTCCTTGCGATTCGATTTAACGTTAATGAGCTTCCCCAGTATTACGAAGATTGGTGCCCAGAAGACGCCCAAGACGCCGTTTTATCCTCATGTTCGAGTTTGGTCGTCATTGTGAATGTCCACGGATCGCCAATTATTCAGTTCTCCCATTTCTCTGTCAGGGAGTTCTTGACATCGGATCGCCTAGCGGGAGCGGCAGAGAATCTTTCCCGCTACCACGTCACTCTCCAGTCAGCGCATACGATTCTCGCGCAGGCCTCTCTCAGCATCCTACTCTATCTAGATGATCGTGTTGACAAGAAGATTATGGAGAAGTTCCCATTTGCCAACTACGCTGCTCGCCACTGGGTCGACCACGGTCGGTTCGAAAATGTAATGCAGAATATTCAAGATGGGATGGAGAGTCTTTTTGACCGGGCCAAGCCACACTTTGCGACATGGGTCTGGATATACGACATTGACCACCCTTTCCGTGAGCACATGTCTGCTACACGCCCAACACTACCGAAGGCCACCCCCCTATACTATGCCACACTTTGTGGCTTCCGCAACCTTGTTGAACATCTTCTCGTCACTGATCCAGGTGATATCAATACCGTGGGAGGCTACTACGGTACTTGTTTGCAGGCTGGGCTAGCCAAGGGAAATATCGATATTGTGCCGCTGCTCCTCGACCACGGCACAGACGTGAATTCCCCTGACCACTTCGTATGGTCTCCGTTACACTACGCATCAGAAAGCGGACGTCGTGACCATGTGGAGTTTTTACTCGAACACAACGCAGATGTTAACATACGGGACCAACATGGAGCAACCCCTCTGCACATTGCGTCGGCTCGAGGAGAGCTTGAGATCGTACAGGCATTGCTACGGCATGGTGCAGATCCAGACTGTTGTGACAACGACGGCTTTACCCCATTGCATGCAGCATCACAAGGTGGATCTCTGGCTGTCGTGCGGGAGCTACTTCCCATTGCAGATGTACATGTACAAGCCGATGAACTTCAGGCCCTACTGCACATTGCAGCAAAGTTTGGGCATCTCAATGTCGTAGAATTTCTCATCCAATGCGGTGCAGCCGTAGACACGAAAACACCGGAGCGAGCGACTGCCTTACATCTTGGATGTGGCCGATACGGGAGTATCGAGGTTGCACGCTTCTTGATCAGTCACGGTGCAGATCCCAATTCCCGGGACAACATGGGAAATACCCCCTTCCATGAAGCATCAATAAACGGGCATCTTGACATCATCCGTTCACTACTGGACCTTATCCCAGACATCGACGTGCGTGGCAGGGATCAAACGACGCCATTGATCCTGGCATCGTGGAACGGAATGCTCGAGGCTTCACGCTTCTTGATCGAGAATGGTGCAGACGTGAACTCTGCTGCTGACGAAGGCTGGACTGCATCACACTTTGCATCACAACGTGGACATTTCGACATCCTGCTACTTTTGCTTGACCACGGCGCCGATATAAATGGTCAGGCAGATAGCCTCTCGACGCCACTGCATCTCGCATCAGAGAATGGGTACCTCGATGTTACCAAATTGCTGATTGAGCGTGGCGCAGCTATTGATGAACGAGACGCGAACCAACGAACGCCATTGCACAGGACAACTAGTAACGGAGAACTCGAGATTGCTCGTCTACTAATTCGATGTGGCTCGAGTCTGAACGCAGAAGATAGCATCGGTCGGACACCGTTGCATACAGTGGCACAACAAGGACATCTGGACGTCGTGGAATTGTTACTGGAGTCGGGCGGAGATGTCAACGTGAGGGATAATAACAACAAGACTGCCTTAGACTTGGCGCTTGACAATGGGAAGCTCAATATTGCCAGGCTCCTTTCCGAGCGCATGGGAAGCGTAAATTCTCTGCCCTTGGATGAAGAAGCAGATGCGCTTAACAGAGAACAGGGGACTACATTGTTTTCCGCATTGGAATCGCGGGACCTTGGTCTCTTACGGTCATTAATTGACCGCGGCGCAGATGTCAATGAGCGGAATGAATATAGCCTGTCCGAGTCACCTTTGCATGTGGCCTCAAAGGATGGTTGGCTGGCAGCCGCGAAGTTGTTGGTCACGCACGGTGCGAGCGTAAGTTCCCGGGACAATAATGGGTGGACCCCATTGCTTCGGGCATCACAATTCGGACATCTCGGAGTTGCCCGGTTGTTGCTTGACCATGGCGCTGATGTGAACGTGAAAAAGCAGAGCCTCTGGACGGCGTTGCATCTCGCATCATCTAATGGTCACGAAAAGATTGTCGAGTTGCTACTCGAACGAGGTGCAGATGTCCATGTCCTCAATGCCCAACGCCGCACGCCGTCTCAGGAAGCATTACGAACTGGATCTCGAAGGATTGTACTGTTATTGTCAGACTATGGCGGAGGTAGAGTTGAATCTAGTACGATGCATCACTGAACATGTAGTATGGTAATTACTCTCCACGCCTAAATGTATCATGTACTGCCCCCCTCAGGTACAACCGCCGGCGCATAGCAGTGTAACTCTTAACCCCAGATTGCAGGGTGCCATTCATTCGTTGTAGAGCTGACGCTCGAGTCCGGCGACAGTCTTACAACTTCGACCTTCTTACTCACCCGCAGCGTTTCCCAATTATACGCTAAGCGGACTTCCCAGACCAACATAGATGAAACATTCTCGTTGTGGCGGCAGGAAGACGCATTCGGCGCAAAGCCGTCGCCACCTGCCCATGACTGCAAGTCTAATACCCGTCGGGAGGCACGGAGCGTCTTTACCATAACGGCGGGAAATGACGATCGGATGATCGAGGCTGGCATAACCCTACATTCCGAGAAAGTAGTCCCATATTAAAGCGAGCCAATAGGCACCATTGATTATGATATCCCAAATCCAATTTGGTGGCGAAGGGTATGTATTATTGAGCAAATCTCCATAGTTCAGTTCGTTTCAGTACTTAGATGCCATCTGCATCTGCCTAACACCGACGTTGTATCCCTCGACGCAGTTCTTCCTCCCTGAATAATCCAGCGAGATCAGCGCAACTCAAGCCGCATCCAACGACAAAACATACCGATACTCGAACATTATTTGTACCCCAACGAATAAACACGCGCATGCAACGAAGAGAAAGCGAATTCCTGGGGTTACCCCGATCAACGAAATATAGCGATACAAAGGTCTCTGGGAGAGACTTACCATCCCAGCTACCAATCAGTTCATGCACAAAGTACTGCGCACCGTCCACACCGAGGACGAAACCGACGAGATTTGCGCCCATCAATAGCAAGATGTTGAAGACCCCACCTGCCGCACATACGTGGCGGTACCACCACTTTTCCCCAAACTATATTTAAAAAAGGGAATGGGGTGAGAAAAGAGCTCGCTTCCGGGTATTAAGCACACCCCGCAGAGTTTGAGAACGGTACACGCACCAAGGATGCAGGTAATGCTTTCCTTGCCATGACTTCGGGCAAGATGACAATCGCCGCGAGCCAACCCCATGCCAAGAGTCTCATGCTGACGTCATGCCAGAGGGCAACGAAGGTGAATACAAGGATGCTGGTCGCAGCAAGGCGATGTGTGCCACAAGTGGAATGTAGATATAGCGTACAATCCAAAGGTTATAGGAGCGATGCCACGAGCGCCAAAAGCCGAGGGGCGAGTAGTTGTTCCCCATACAGCGCACCATGTTTTCCGGTGGGTCCATTCCATCTGCCAGAGCCCACAGACGAAAGAAACGCCATGGGAGGAGCAACTGGAATCGACGCATGGTCAATGCAGATATAGAGCATGGGTGGGAAGGCATACTTTGAGCCAGACGAAGATGAGGTTCCAGAAGCCAACCATGGATAACTGCGCGGGGCTCATGCCACTCCACGCGCGCGTGTCCTTGATGGCGACGACGTGCATCACATGAACGAGAGTCTCCATCGTAAGAAGTGAGATGAGGAAGCGCAGCGCATATCGCGCTGTCCCCCGCGGCGGGATATCTTTCGGATGTGTGAGCTGAATGCAAGTGCCATCAACCCCATGCACAACGAAGAATAATGTGACCCTCGCCCACCTGCCACATAAAAGTCGTTGAAGGTGATTATAGGCCCCGCGACGTAGAGCGGGGGATAGAGCACGTAGGCAAGATAGTTTCGAAAGCTGTAAGTGGCACGCGGATGAAACACGGCGGCGCGCTTCTTGTCGGCCACTGCGTTGCCTGGCTGCAGTGTGTGAGTATTTGATTCCGCAATACATAAAAGGATGGAAGAAGCTGCCATACATCTGCGATGCCAGTGCGATTACAAGCCCAGTGGTAATCGACGGTGAAAGAGACAAGGCGTAGCATGGTAATGTTGAAGCTAACGTGCCAACGCGGGTATACACCCTCCACCCATCCTGGGGAGGTTATGAGCGCCGCAGATGGAGGAGAACAAAATTTCGACGCACGAGGAGGGAGAGCCCTGGATGTAAATTTGCAAACTTATACCCTTCATACCACTCGTTGGCGAGCAGCACACAGCCATTGAAAAGCCACGTGACAGGTACACAAAGCCGTGTGCCAGCCGTCGCCTTGGCAAGCGCATAGTTGAGGGATAATATGAGCAGGACTTTGAGGATGCTCGTGCCATGCAGAGCGCCAAGCATAAGCAGTGAGAAGATGAGGTAGAAAGGAAGTCGGTATAGGTTATTGACCGGGGTTGAGCCATGGGTGATGGGCCGCATGTAGAGGTATCTCAATGCGAAGAAGGCGACCACGAGCGCGCTAAGCGGCGGGATATTGAAACGAAAGGAGCGGTATTGGGTATCACTGCTGTCCTATAATACCAAGTTAGAGTAATGGTTTGTTCGTCACGAATGAAAATTGGTGGAAGTATGCGTGCCAGAACTATCCGGAGAAGCGATGTGAAGAAGTGGTGCGCGAGACACGGGCGATAAGCCGCAGTCAAGTCTCAAGTAGAACAATTCTGGAGTAGGCAAGACTCACGAATTCATAACCAAACCAGCCTTTGGACAGTCTATGACGATACAAGCTATAATTCGGGTGTGTCTCTGAAACCAAAGAACCTTCAGCATGATGACATGAGGGAAGATTAGACTGGACGCACTTGAGCTGACTTGCATCGGCACATAGACCATCCATAGGATTGCAGCAAGGAACACTACATAGTAGATCATGAACTCAAATGTTCGCCATCGCGGGGCGCGTGTTTCGCCGCGCGGCTGTGAAGAGGGAACGTCG
>WTXI01000323.1:0-39659 GCA_022376515.1 Lactifluus volemus
CCTTGCGTTCTCGTTAATTGGTACGTTCCGGGTAACGCGCCTGACGAAAACACAGGCATGTGGGTGGTACAGCCCGAATTCGCAGGTAATGGGCGTCGCCCTCTTTCCGTTGTCCACCTAGATTGCGTAGCAAGAGCAGCACATCTTCTCCCCGTTTATGGGACTTCGTTCATACCAGAGGACTTCCAATTTTACGACTCCCTTGACGCTTTTCGTGCATATTTCGTTAACAATGTTATTGACCACCATACTCACGAGTTTCTGTCATAAGAACTCATAGATTTTCAATTTTATGGTCCAAACCCGTCGAAGGGGGCGCAGCCTCTGCCAGCCTGACTGAGTGTCTGCGATCATGTCCAATTACTCGTCCTGTCGCTGCGGCATCTGGCCAGGACCTTATTCGTGATCACGATCCTGTTATTGACCCACCTCCCGAGCCTGTCTGTCCCTGTTCTTGATCGCGGTGACTATCGACCATTGGCCTCCCTTGCCTGCTCGAAGACGCCATGGGCATCCATCAAGCTCTGTCCCTGTTATCACCCGAGTTCTCCAGACGTAGTATGACCTCATGTCCGAGCGTTACTTCACGCACGCATCGCCCACTGTATGGTGTACTCTTCACTGGCTCACCGTGTTATGCGGAACCTTTCTGGCGCAGAGATAGAGACATATTTGACAACAAAACATCCCGATTATGCTATCCTTGCAGTTCGGATCGCTGCACCAACCTCCACAAGGAAACAAAGAAGAACTTTTCTCATGTTATCAAAGGTCTGTACAACTACGGTTTGTGCTGTTCAAAAGCTTTCCTGTCATGGTCTGAGTCTTGTTTAGTGAATCCTAAAACCAGGCAAGCTGCTAGCATGATCCCGAAGGAGACTTACGACGTCGTGATGGCTAACGCCAAAACCTTAGACTCTGCCATCATCTATGAGCGTGACTTCCGGTACAACTTGTACGTATCGCTGATGACGGAGAGAATATTACTGATGCCATCCCTATAGCTTTGGCTTCAGTGTTCCTACTTGCTATGTATCAAGCAGGTTTAGCGGAACAACCTCAGCACCTTATCCTGCGCGTTGCAGTTGACATAGTACACGGCTCCGATGTTGAAGGAGTTCTCCAGACACTGGCATCAACCATACAACCTCACGCCGTCTACAATCATTCGGATTCATTCCTCAGTTGCGCCATCTTCTTTCGTTTGTGGAGGCCAGTTGTGAGATGGCACAAGTACACTGTATACAGCTGCCATATGACCCCGACAGTGTGACTCACTTCTCGTTGTAAAAACACGTCTCATTTGTCACTATTCGAGCACGCGCGCGCAACTAGTACAGTAGTTAAAAATACATTTTTTCGCAACTTGTCAACTTGTCAGCTTGTTGAGCTTGTCGAGTCTTGTCAGCTTGTTGACAAGCAAGAAAAGCCCTAACAAGCCCTGACAAGCTCGAAAAGTCGGCAAGAAAATTGCGATCTTACTGATGCGCGGAAGAAGATCAAAAGTAAGATTCAAAGAGTGAACTGACACACGCCACGAAACTCCATTGTATGGGAAATCCAGACAGGACATCAATAAATACACTCAAGCCCTGGCTGCACAGAGTGTAATATAATGGGCCAGGAAAGAGCTGATACAAGCAGGCTCAGTTCTCCGCCCGGTGCCCACCGCCCAATCCACATTCTCCTGTTTTGAAATTCAGCTCTAGACCTCAGGTCCCACATAGCGCTTGTGTAGTGCTGTAGAGTTTCACGGGAGACGGTGGATAAGCGGCCGGGTCTCGACTGGGAAGGGAACCCCTGGTTTGAGGCCTTTGAGGAATGGTGACGGACTTTCATTTCATGACACTAGTTACGCATGTTTCACTTCCCAGCAACACGCATCATTTTCCACACTCCAACTTCACAGCTTCAGATGGTTCACACCTCACATCTCGGGGTCTATTGTCGGAGTCACCATACGTGTCTCGAGAAGGTACTCTACAGTTTCTCCACCGCTCCCAGTGCGCGGTGTCTTCTATAGTCGAGTCATTTTCGCCTGCATTTCCATGTCCTGATGTCTTTGGATCATGCACACAAAGTTCGAGGCGATGAAAATACCAGCATTTCACCAGGAAATTGGTCCGATGACGGCGTCTTCCGGCCAGGCCTGCCAGCTCTGTTTGCACGTGGTGTCCTGCAGGGCGGCTTCTGGCCGCCTACTAGTAGAAGCCGTTATGGCCCAGGGTTGTCTGCACTTTTAAATATCGTGCATGTTGGGCCCATTTCTTCTGTTACCAACTCGAATCTCTCTTCTTTCGCAAAGTTATCCTCTGACTGTCTTGTTCACTGTCCTGATCTTTGGTGAATGTCATGGAGGCCAAGAAACGTGAGTCATGGGTGCCGAGTTCAATTTCAAAGTCCCCGAACCGTTCTGTGTCACCATAAGAATGCTCATATTCATCTTTACAGTCTCTCTTTCTGAAATTGATAATAATAAAATTGATCCTTATCAATTTCTCCTTTCGTTATTACCTCGATTTGATCCTTGGCGTGCCGAATTCCGAGTCCTCAAATCCCTGGCAAGGTGGAGATACGAACACTTCAAAATCTCTGCGTCGCGTGGACAGCTGGACCAATCAATCCTTCACATGACGGAAGCATTACTACTACTGAGGACCGGACCTACGCTAGCAACCGCACCGTCGGATCTCAGTGATCTCGCAGAGTTCCTTTTTCTTCGCTGGCAAAGATTCAATCAGCCCGACGATATCAAGAGTTGTGTCAACTACTATCGTTATCTCAGAGACCAACGGCTTCAAGACGAATACATCTCCCACGATATCATAACGTTACGTCTTGTGAGGATATTGGGAGTGCAAGTGGAGTCACAGTCGAAGTCAGACAACGTCATGGAGAATATCAAGGAGATGGTGATTCTCTGCCTCGAACTTCTCAACTCTGATAATCTCCCACGAGTAACTGATGCCTTTGCCGCCCTATACAAGGCCGTGCGTCGCAATGAAGGGAGAGAAATTCAGGACCAAGTAATCGAATGCCTCCGGGAAGCGAATATTCGTTTCCCGTCTTCCCCCTACCTTGCTTATTTTCTTGGCAAGCTCCTCGTCTTCGAAAAATATTTTTCGAATGATGTTTACAATGAGGCAATAGCCAGCCTGAACAGAGCCATAACTCTCGCTTCCGATCTTCCCGAAGACACCGAAGACTATCGGAGTACCGTCCGAAACTGTTTATTGACCATCGCGAGTGCTTCTTTTACAAGATCCATGACATCTGGAAATCCAGAATATTTAGAGGAGGCGATTAACCATCACCGTACGTATTTGAGCTCAAGTTGGGTACCTCTTGACGATCCGACACGCCTCGAGATTTCCCGGACATTGGCGGGTCTCGTGGACGGTCGTATCCTAATCAAAGGCTTTCGTCTCAGTGATCGAGACGCTTTCGACCCTTCGACCCTATCATCTCTCACTGCGTCTATTCCCGAACTAAACTCCAGGACCTCCAAAAAGGAGTGGAAACGACACGACCGAGCAATTCACTCCATACTTGGGGCCATTGTCTATGGCAGTGAAATTGTAGAGAATGAGGAAGTACTAAAATACTGCCGCCAATTGGCCGATTCGCTACGCCGCGATCCATCTTCAAACCGTCTACTCAGTCCATCGTCCCCTTTCATCACGTTGAGCAAATTTCTCGTCCACGCGTTTACGAGCACCAACAAAATGGAGTACCTCGATGAGTCTATTGCCGAACTTCGTGATTCTCTCAAGATGCATTGCCCACGGCATGAACAACAGTTCATAACTGTCACCCTCATCACCTCATTTATTTACCGCCTCTGCCGGCTTGGGCGTAGAGAAGACTTGGAAGATCTCATCCAATTATTCATCAAGGTCATGGATGATACCTCCATGGTGGAAATCGCGCGATTTAAATTGTCCCACGTTTGGGCTGAAACGGCGCATGTTTTTAACCACCCTTCTGTCACGACTGCTTATGAAAAGGCCCTCTCGCTCCTCCAAGACTATTTTTCTATTCCCCGACACTCGAAACACAACATGATCGTCTCGTCTCCATGCACAAGAAATGTAAAGACTTGCCGTCAAACTATGCATCGTACCTGGTCGACACAGGTCAACTCAATAGGGCGATCGAGACTCTCGAGCGAGGAAGAGCCTTGCTCTGGTCAGAGATGCGCAGCTTCCGCACTTCGGCAGACCGGCTTGCTGCAGCCAACTTGGGCGGCTTGGCAGAGGAGTTCGTGGCGATCAACAGCGAACTGGAGCAAGTTACAACATCCAAAGTGCCGTATGGAATTGTCGAAACAGAGGGTAATGGAAGAGCGGACCCTGGCATAATGGATCCATTCGGTCCTCTGGTAGCGAAACGACAGAAGCTGTTGGAGGATCGCGAAAAGCTCATTTCACGAATCCGGGCCTTACCAGACCTGGATAACTTCTTGAAGCCCCGTCATTTGATGCACTTCGTTCTGCTGCATTACGCGGACCAGTCATCATCACCAACCCTTGCAAGTATCGCTCCGACATCCTCATATTGTTCCACAACTCTCCTCCCTCACTTATCACTACATCCGATGACTTCCATGACCGCGCACTCCAGTTGGGTGATCGCCTGGTGAAGGATAGAAAGAAATACAGCCTTGAGTCAAAGCAGTATCAAAAGGCACTCCGCTCCGTACTCAAGGATCTCTATGAACTTGTCGGCAGGCCAGTCGTCGAGGAGTTCCGAAAGATGAAGATAGAAGAACAATCTCGAGTATGGTGGTGTCCGACATCTGTGTTTTGTCATCTTCCCCTTCACGCGATGGGGCCAATCCCTTCTGATGATGGAGTCAAGCGCTATTTCTCAGACCTATACATTTCCTCATACACCCCAACACTATCCGCACTCATAGAATCACGGAAGTCCGCTAGCGGCCTCGGGGGACAATCGTCGAGCAAGCCTTCAATACTGCTTGTGGCTCAACCAGAGTCTCTGCGATACGCGATCCCAGAGATCTGGACAATACAGTGTCTTGATGCGACGGTCTCGTCCCTTATCTCAAAAAGGGCGACACCTCGTAGTGTGGTCGAGAGTCTCAGGAATCACCAGTTCTCCCACTTCGTGTGCCACGGAAATCTAGAACGAGGGAAGCCACTCGATGCATCCCTCCGGCTGTATGGGGGCGAGCCGCTTACTCTACTCGACATTGTGCGCTCTCGACTTCCCTCAGCTGAATTTGCGTTCCTTTCAGCTTGTCACACTGCTGAGCTGACTGAGGAGAGCATGGATAACGAGGCACTCCACCTTACTGCAGCAATGCAGTATTGTGGATTTCGGAGTGTTGTTGGGACAATGTGGGCGACGATGGATCAAGGTGGAGAAACTCTAATTCAAGATTTCTACAAGATTCTGCTTTCAAGCGATGAGCCAGGAGTACCGTATCATGAGAGATCGGCTCGAGCACTTCGGGATGCAGTGAGGAATCTGCGGAGAGAAGGAGCATCGTTGGAGCGATGGGTGAATTATGTGCATTATGGCGCATGATTAGGAGTATCTGTAAGTCATTGAATTCTGTTTGTGCGTGGTATACGAACATTGAACGCAGAATGAAATAGTGCAAGGACAGCCCTGTCGCTGCCTTCATAACCACGTTCTCGTCTTTTTTTCGTTCGCGTCGTTCCTTTTTCTCTCATCCAATTCCCATCATCGTCAAACCCTGGACCGAACGCCACATCTCTCGCTCTGTTGTCTGCACTATATTGTCACCTCAGATTTAAACCCGGGCTCAGTTGCAGCTGTGCCTTGACAGACACTGCTGCTGCTCGCCTTCATAGCAGGGTGAGGCGATAGCGCAAAGTGCATAGCGGCGGGATATTTGGGCGTACAATACCTCTCTCGCCAAATTGCTACATAGTTGAACAGCCTCCATATATTCTATATCCAATGTCGGATAAGTGAGAAACGATAATGTACAACCTCACAACTGCAGAACGAGCACAAACAGCGTAATCTCGGTTCCGGCGACGACAAACGCGATGACAGCAACAAGGTTTCCAGCCGTCACGAATGGTCACCCGAATGATTGCTTGTGTTCCTGACCGACAGTGGGGATCGCCAATAAACTCAGCGTGTCGTCAGCATCGTCCGTGTCTGCTATGTCGTATCGTGCGTAGCGTGCGCGGAAAAATGCACAGACGCACAAAAGAAAGGCAGAACGGCATATACTATGCCAACTACGACCATGACCGAAAAAAAATACGTGCGATGAATTATTGCGACATGACCGGAGTAAACAAAAATGAGATGAGAAAAGACGCACTGTGAAAAGACGCACTGTGATAGAAAATGCGGTCAAAGAGTCTGAGGACTGTCAGAGAAAAACCCAAGTTTCCGAGTGCGGTTCGCATATACGTGCCATTGTAAGTGCGTTGGCTTGCGCGTAATTCGGTGAGTCGGTCTACGTCTTCAACAAGATAGGAGTGCGCGCGGTAGCCTCTTCGAGGCTTTGAGAGACAAGCTGAGATTCAAGAAAGGATCTGACCTCACTGATACCTGTGACAGCCCGACATTACGACAGAGCCCAACCGTGAAGCGCGTGAAGCGGGGGATGGACGGCTATTAGCTAAGCGGAGTCCTTTTCCTACACCGAGTGACGGCCCAGTATCGCACACCGTACGTTTTTCTTGCCTTCGTCGCTGTCTCGCTTTCGACTTGGACGCGTTACCTAAGAGCTGGGGAGAATCGTCGCTCTCTCCCAAGGTACCCGAGACGTTTTCCTGGTCCCAAAAGACCCTTAAGGGTCACCTAGTAGTCTGTTGTGGTGTTGTCGAGGCTTCGATGCGTCTGGACAAGGTGCGCTGCAATCCATTATGGAACAAGCTCACATTTCATAACATTTTCTCAGGTCGACACACCGTTATATTGCATCTTCGTCGGTGCAACTGCGGTCGCAGGTGCGTCCGTTATTGTCTCGTCGACTTGGCATAGACCACTGAACACATGCCAGCGCGGCCGGTCTTTGCCTTTATCCACTACAAATGCAGCCATCACTCGCGACACGGAGCATATAACACTTCTCAAAACAGGCTGATACTGCACCCCCTGTGGCTGCGCCACCGTCCACCGTTCTCTCCCAAGCTGTTGCTGTCCCGGCAGACGCCAGCGTTGTCATCACCCGGGTCTGACGAGGTCAGACCCTGACCCACGTCGAGTGGCGTGACTTGATTGACCCAGGTCATAGGGTCAAGGGTCCGTGGGAAACTTCCATATTGTGGATCACGCAAGGGTGGGAGGATTTTCGCGGTGGGGTTTCTTCTCATAGATTTCTTCCAGGGCACGAATTCTGATATCTGGTGCAACAAAACTGCATTTGCTTAGATGTGGGACCATTGACTGACCTGGTTTTCCTGAGATTGGTTGACACAGTTATTAGCGCTTGTGTAGTGCTGTAGAGTTTCACGGGAGACGGTGGATAAGCGGCCGGGTCTCGACTCGGAAGGGAACCCTAGTTCAGTTTGAGGCCTTTGAGGGACGATGACGGACTTTCATCTCATGACACTAGTTACGCATGTTTCACTTCCCAGCAACACGCATCATTCTCCACACTCCAACTTCACAGCTTCAAATGATTCACACCTCACATCTCGGGGTCTATTGTCGGAGTCACCATACGTGTCTCGAGAAGGTACTCTACAGTTTCTCCACCGCTCCCAGTGCACGGTGTCTTCTATAGTCGAGTCATTTTTGCCTGCATTTCCATATCCTGATGTCCTTGGCTACTAGTACTTTGGGTCATGCACACCAAGTTCGAGGCGACTCCGAGAAATACCAGCATTTCACCAGGAAATTGGTCCGATGACGGCGTCTTCTGGCCAGGCCTGCCAGCTCTGTTTGCACGTGGTGTCCTGCAGGGCGGCTTCTGGCCGCCTACTAGTAGAAGCCGTTATGGCCCAGGGTTGTCTGCACTTTTAAATATCGTGCATGTTGAGCGTTACCAACTCGAATCTCTCTTCTTTCGTAAAGTTATCCTCTGACCGTTTATTGTTCACTTTCCTAATCTTTGGTGAACGCAATGGAGACCAAGAAATGTGAGTCAAGGTGCCGATTCAATTTCAAACTTTCCGAACCGTTCTGTGTCACCTATGAGAATGTCTGATATTCATCTTTACAGTCTCTCTTTCTGAGATCGAACATACAATTGATATTCTTCAAACTGTTGTTTCGTCATTCCCTCGATTTCATCCTCTGCGTGCCAACTTTCTCGTATCCCTAGCAGCGTCGAGATTTCTCCACTTCGGTATCTCTGCATCTTATGGACAGCTGGATCAATCAATCCTTCACTTGACTGAAACGTTACTACTACCGAGGACCGGATCTACGCCGGCTACCGCAAAGTCTCTCATTTATCTCACATATTCCCTTTATATTCGCTGGAAAATATCCAAACAGCCCGACGATATCAAGAACTGTGTAAATTACCTTCGTTATCTCAAAGACCAACGGCTTCAAATTGAAAACACCCTCGATATCACAACATCATTTCTTGTGTTGACATTGGGAGAGCAACTTGAAGTGGAGCCACAGCAGGCGTCGGTCGATCTCATCAAGGAGATGACGATCCTCTGTCGTGAATTGCTCAACTCTGATGATCTCAAACTGGCAACTACTGCTCTTTCCACCCTATTCAAAGTTATGCCAGTGTATGGTAGAAGGAAAGAATCCCTCGACCAAGTGATCGAATGCCTCCGGGAAGCGAATATTCGTTTCCCGGGTTCTCCTGACCTTAATGCTTTTCTTGGCCTGTTCCTCTTCATGCGCTCCTTCGAAAAAGATTTTGTGGATGACGATTACTACAGTGAGACAATAGCCACCCTGAACAGAGCCATAACTCTCGCTTCCGATCTTCCCGAAGGCACCGAAGGCTATCGGAGTACCGTCCAAATTAAAAATTGTTTATGGGCTATCGTGATGCTTTCCAGTCGCAGATACAGCGTACTTGGAAAGCCAGAGAATTTGGAGGAGGCGATTAACCATTGCCGTACTTATTTGAGCTCAAGCTGGGTTCCTCTTGATCACCCGAAACGCCTCAACATTTCCCGGAACTTGGCGAATCTCGTGTACAAGCGCATCGGATTCAGGGAATCCATTCTTATCGGTGATCGAGACCCTTTCGACCTTTCGGCCATATCAACCCTCTCTGCGTCTATTCCAGAAATAAATTCCTGGACCTCCGAGCAGTGGAATCGACACACCCTAGCACTTGGCTCCATATTTTCGGCCAGCAGTAAAACAGTACTAGAGAACGAGGATGTACTCAAATACTGCCGCCAGTTGGTCGATTCAATACGCCGTGATCCAAGTTCAAATCGTCTACTCATGGCATCGCTCCCCTTTATCACGTTGGGACACATTCTTTTCCACGCGTTTGAAAGCACCGACAACATCGAGTACCTCGATGAGTCAATTGCCGTACTTCGTGATGGTCTCAAGACGCATTGCCGACCGTTTGAGCAGCGATTCCTAACTCACTACCTTACTTTCCCATTAGATTCCCGCCTCTTGCGGCTTCGGCGCAGAGAAGACTTGGAAGATCTCTTCCAATTACTCGTCGAGACCGTGGATGATACAACCATGGACGAAAGCATGCGATCTATCTCCTCCCGCCGCTGGGCTTTAATAGCGCATTTCTTTAACCACCCTTCTGTCACGACTGCTTATGAAAAAACATTCTCGCTCATCCAAGACTATTTTTTCTATCCCCCAACACTCGAAACACAACATTCTCGTCTCGTCTTTATCCGCGAAATCTTCGGAGACCTGACGTCAGAATATGCATCGTACCAGGTCGACACGGGTCAACTCAATAGGGCAATCGAGACTCTCGAGCGAGGAAGGGCCTTGCTCTGGTCAGAGATGCGCAGCTTCCGCACTTCCACAGATCGCCTTGCTGCGGTCAACTTGGCCTTGGCAGAGGAGTTCGTGGCGATCAACAGCAAGCTGGAGCAAGTTACAACGTCCATTGTGCCGTATGAAATTACCCGAGCAGAGGGTAGTGGAGGAGGGGGGCCTGGAAGATTGGATCCATTCGGTCCTCTGGTGGAAATGCGACAGAAGCTTGTGGATGATCGCGTAAAGCTCATTGAACGAATCCGGACCTTACCAAACTTGGGTAACTCCTTGAAGCCCCCATTGTTTGATACTCTTCGTTCTGCTGCATTACGCGGACCAGTCATCATCATCAACCATTGCAAGCGTTTCCCCTCCGACATCCTGATCCTGTTCTACGACTCTCCTCCCTCCCTTATCACTACAGCCGATGACTTCCATGACCGCGCACTCCAGTTGGGTGATCGCCTGGTGAAGGATAGAAAGAAATACAGCCTTGAGTCAAAGCAGTATCAAAAGGCACTCCGCTCCGTACTCAAGGATCTTTATGAACTTGTCGGCAGGCCAGTCGTCGAGGAGTTCCGAAAAATGAAGATAGAAGAACAATCTCGAGTATGGTGGTGTCCGACATCTGTGTTTTGTCATCTTCCCCTTCACGCGATGGGCCCTATACCTTCTGATGATGGAGTCAAGCGCTATTTCTCGGACCTATACATTTCCTCATACACCCCAACACTATCCGCACTCATAGAATCACGGAAATCGGCTGGCGGCCTCGGGGGACAATCGTCGAGCAAGCCATCAATACTGCTTGTGGCTCAACCAGAGTCTCTGCGATACGCGATCCCAGAGATCTGGACAATACAGCGTCTTGATGCAACAGTCACATCACTTATCTCAAAAACGGCGACACCTCGTAGCGTGGTAGAGGGTCTCAGGAATCACCAGTTCTCCCATTTTGTGTGCCACGGTGTTGGAGATCGGACATAAGCCAGCCCTAAAGTGGCTGCGCACGGACCATCGACGACAGATCGTCGAATTCGCTAGTCTATCCTTTTTCAACCGCTTGGTACTTTACTAGGGGCTCTGATGCCCACTTTTAATTTTTTCGAGTACCTTCGACTCCACTATAGCCCCTCCTCGTATTCACATTGCACATACGACACCATGAGCATATAAGCCCCCGCCTGGTGGGGCAACACCTCAGCGTTTCCATTTCCTCGCGCTGAGGTGAGTATCTTTATCTTTTTTCTTGTAGCTGCAGTAAAACTTATTGACTACTTGTTTAGTTAAACTATAACAGGTTAGCTACAAATACCAGCGTTTCCATTTCCTCGCGCTGAGTTAAACTATAACAGATTACGAGACCCGAGTCTCTAGCTAAGTCCACCCACGCTGTCTCCCATCACACGTAGCATGAGCCAAGCCGCCGCACAACACGCCGCGGACCCAGACCCAGCCGACGACGACGCTGTCGCCGGTCCTGCCGGTTCTCTCCATGGCTCCGTCCATGATTCCGCTCATGACTCCGTTCATGGTTCCGTCCACGGTTCAGCTCATGGTTCCGCCTATGGCTCTCCTCATGGCTCTGCTCGTGCTTCCGCGTTATCCTCGGTAGCCAGCACCCCATCGCTCTTTCGGCCATACGGTTTTCCGCCCGTGCATCAACCCGATGCGATGCACCAACCCGATGCGATCCCACCAGTGCAACGCCCGGGCGCAATCCCATGGGCACGCCATCAACCTATTGTTCCACCAGTCCACCCGCCTCAAGGAGTTCCGCCGGCTCACCTACCTCCTGTACTTCCACCGGCTCATTTCCCTCCTGCGGTACCTGGCCCAGCGGTTATATCGCAACGCTACGATATTCCGCCGCTCGAACAAGACGGCAGCAATTTTTTGGTGTGGCGTTTCCATATGCACGTTGTCTTGAGGAGTTACAGGCTCCTGACTGTCCTCAACGATCCGCGCCCTCACCCGTTGATCTATCCAGCCGAAGCTGCTGCATGGGATGAAAAAGACCAGCAGGCCTTCTCGCTTATCGCTCTGTCTCTCACCGGCGAGCCTGCCCATCTAATCTTCCATGCTCAGACAGCTAAGGAGTGTCTCGACTGCCTCTCTGCGCGTTTCGAGGGTCGAGGGGGCCACAAGCTCTCTCAGCTGATGACCCGCCTTTTCAGTACCCCTCTCAACGACGCCGAGCCCCTCGAACCGCAAATCAACGCGATGATCGACGCTTCCCACCGTCTTGCCGAAGCCGGATCTCCGTTCACGGACCAGCAGATTGCTCACGCGATAACCAACGCCCTCTCCCCTTCTCACCAAATGCTCAAAGTCGTACTCAATAACCTCAACCCTCTTGATCAGACGGCAGAGAACATCAAACTTCGCATTCTAACAGACGAAGATTCTCGCATCCATGAATCTGGGGACGGCGCAGCCGCGTTCTATGCTAAGGCTGCCAAGAAGGGCAAGGACGGCAAGAAGAAATCGGAGAAAAAGGACACAGACAAAGACAAAGGAAAAGGGGAGCGCAACAAACGCAAAGACCAGAAGAAGAAGTGTACACACTGCAACTTCACCGGTCACGACGTCAGCGAATGCTGGAAACTGAAGGCGCAAAAGGAAAAAGAAGCGAAAGCCGCAACCGCGACAACCTCAACGTCGCAGACCACGCCATCAACTTCCGCGCCTGCCCCCGCGTCCGCAAAAGTTGCGATAGCCTCAACCGACGAGGAAGTCTTCCTCTACTCCGCTCACACTTCCCCTGCGCTCCTCGAATCTTGGATTCTTGATTCCGGAGCGTCTCGTACGATGTCATGCAACCGCTCTTGGTTCACCCATTTCACCCCTCTCTCCGTTCCCATAAAAGTGACGCTTGGCGATGCACGGTCCATCCTCGCGACTGGCGTAGGCCGCGTGCACGTCCGCATGCGCGCTGACGACCGCTGGAGAAGTGCTATCCTCCAGGAAGTTCTTTTTGTGCCCGAGCTCCATGGGAACCTCCTCTCTGTCTCTTATCTCACGCAACGTGGTGCTAGTCTCCTCTTCACTGATGATTCTTGCTCTCTTCGAGACAAATCTGGTGTCACTACATGCCAAGGCCACATGTCCGCTAATCTGTACATTATGGACATTCGGACCATCGTCTCCGAGAAAATCCGCATCGCCACGGTCACTACTTTCCCGCGCGAAGATGAAAATCCTCCCGCGCCCGACCAAATCGCCCTCCTCAGTGAGGATGCTGGATCCTCGGCCACACTGGCTGTATGGCACCGAAGACTCGGACACGTTAGCAACGAAACCATAGTGAGAATGGTAGACAAAGGGATAGTGCAAGGGATGGTGATAAATGGGCCTACGAGTACGTCTGCGATCTGTGAGCCATGCCTCACCGGAAAACAAGCCCGGATCGATATCTCGAAGACGACCCACACGCGCGCTACTGAAATTCTCGGCCGCGTTTTTTCGGATATCTGCGGCAAACTTCCGACTCGATCCCGTCAAGGTTTCGAATATTTCGCGACGTTCACCAATGACTCGACCCGAAAAGTTTCCGTTGTCGGACTGAAGCTCAAATCCGACCTTCTCCAAAACCTGAAGGCTTTCGTCGCTCGTGTGAGCGCGAGACCGGTAAAAACGTCAAAATATTACGTTCCGACGGCGGAGGTGAATATACTGGGAAGGTACCTACTAAGTATTTCGTCGAGAAAGGTATCAAGCAGGAAATCACTACCGCTGATACCCCCGAACATAACGGGGTCTCGGAGCGCATGAACCATACGCTCCTTGACAAGGTTCGAACGATGCTTGCTGATGCCAACCTCCCCGAGTCGTTTTGGTATGACGCCATCGAATACGCCGCCGTCTTACACAACTGCCTGCCCACCAGCTCCCTCCCTGACCTGACCCCGGAGGAAGCCTGGAGTGGCAACAAACCTGACGTCTCCCGCCTTCGCATTTTTGGTTGCCCCGCGCATATGCACGTGCCCAAGGATCACCGCTCAAAGCTCTCTTCTCATTCCCAGCAGTGCACCTTCCTTGGCCTTGCATCGAACTACAAAGCCTTCAGATTAATTCATCGCCCCTCGCACAAGATTTACAACTCTCGCGACGTTGTTTTCGACGAAGGGGGGCCCACTCACGAACGTGTCATCATCGACGAAAACGACGACGAAAACGATAGCGAGAACGATGCACCAGCTCCCGCGCCCGTACCGCGCGACTCTCCTACACTCGAATCACGCCCAAAACGTGTCACCCACGCACCTGCTCGCAACGACGACCCTCGTTATGAAATTAGCGCGTACAATCGCCGACCCCCCGTGCGCGTTAGCGTCGCCGAAACCAAATTCGATAGTGACCCGCGCACTTTCGATGAGGCCATGGCACGACCCGACGCTGCCGAATGGGTATCTGCCTGCGATAACGAACGCGAAGCTTTTGAGCAGATGGGTGTCTTCGAAATCGTCCCTCGTCCCCGCGATCACAAGATTGTGGGCAGCCGGTGGGTTTTCCGCGTCAAGCGTGGCCCTGACGGGACGATCCAAAAGTACAAGGCCCGTGTAGTTGCTCAAGGGTTCACGCAAGTCGAGGGCATTGACTTCGACGAGACGTTCGCCCCAGTCGCGAAACTTGCTTCCCTCCGCGCGATTCTCGCGATTGCCGCGGAGAGGGACCTTGAGCTCCACCAAATGGACGTCAAGTCGGCATACCTTAACGGCGTGCTCAAGGAGGAGATCTTCATGAATCCCCCTCCTGGCTTCAACGTCCCCAACGGCATGGTTCTTCGACTCCGCAAGGCTGTCTATGGCACCAAACAGGGTGGACGTGTCTGGTACGAGAACATTAGAGCGAGACTGACCGCTATGGGATATCGCAGTACACATTCTGACCACGCGATCTTCACTCGTTCCTCTGACAAAGACATGTCTATCATTGCTCTGTATGTCGACGACATCACCCTTGCCTCTACCAGCTTGCAGGAAATCGAACGCGACAAAGCGCTCCTATGCCAGCACTACGAGATGACCGACTTAGGAAATCTCACGTGGATCCTCGGCATGCACGTCACCCGCGATCGTACCGCCGGGTGGATTTCTCTCTCGCAAGAAAAGTACCTAAACGACATCTTAGATCGTTTTGGGAAATCTACTGTCCGTCCCATCTCCACCCCTGCCCTTGCTAACGAGCACCTTCGCAAGTTGGCTCAATCCGAGTCTGACCCAAAGCCCTATCAAAGTGCTGTCGGGGCTCTGATGTACCCTATGCTGTGCACCCGTCCTGACCTAGCCTACGCCGTCGGAGCGCTCGGACGCCACAATGCCACCCCCGGCGCATCTCACTTTCATTCTCTCGATCGTGTTTTTAAATATTTACGAGGATCGTCTGACCTCCGCCTCATCTATCGATGCGGAACCCCTGACGGCACTGTCCTACGCGGTTTTGTGGACGCTGACTGGGCTAGCGATATCAACGATCGGAAATCCACCTCCGGTTTCGTCTTTATGCTTGCAGGGGGTGCCATCAGTTGGGGATCGAAGAAGCAATCGTCGGTCGCGCTCTCGAGCACCGAAGCCGAGTACATCGCCGTCGCTTACGCTACCAAGGAAGCCGTATGGCTGCGTCGCTTCCTCAGCGAACTTGGCATCGACGTCGCCTCACCTACCGTCCTCCGTGTCGACAATCAGTCCGCGATTTCCATCGCGCGGAACCCCGAGTTCCATGATCGCATGAAGCACATTGACTTGCGATATCACTTCTTGCGCGAGAAGGTTGCCGCCGGAGACATTGACTTGTCGTATATTCCGACGGACGACCAACTTGCTGATATTTTTACGAAGGGCTTAGTGCGAGAAAAGCATAGCCGCCTCACGCGCGAACTTGGCTTGCACTTCAAGGTCTGAGGGGGTGTGTTGGAGATCGGACATAAGCCAGCCCTAAAGTGGCTGCGCACGGACCATCGACGACAGATCGTCGAATTCGCTAGTCTATCCTTTTTCAACCGCTTGGTACTTTACTAGGGGCTCTGATGCCCACTTTTAATTTTTTCGAGTACCTTCGACTCCACTATAGCCCCTCCTCATATTCACATTGCACATACGACACCATGAGCATATAAGCCCCCGCCTGGCGGGGCAACACCTCAGCGTTTCCATTTCCTCGCGCTGAGGTGAGTATCTTTATCTTTTTTCTTGTAGCTGCAGTAAAACTTATCGACTACTTGTTTAGTTAAACTATAACAGGTTAGCTACGAATACCAGCGTTTCCATTTCCTCGCGCTGAGTTAAACTATAACACACGGAAATTTAGAACGAGGGAAGCCACTCGATGCATCCCTCCGGCTGTATGGAGGCGAGCCGCTTACGCTACTCGACATTGTGCGCTCTCGACTTCCCTCAGCTGAATTTGCGTTCCTTTCAGCTTGTCACACTGCTGAGCCGACTGAGGAAAGCATTGATGACGAGGCACTCCACCTTACTGCAGCAATGCAATATTGTGGATTTCGGAGTGTGGTTGGGACAATGTGGGCGACGATGGATCAAGGTGGAGAAACTCTAATTCAAGATTTCTACAAGATTCTGCTTTCAAGCGATGAACCAGGAGTACCGTATCATGAGAGATCGGCTCGGGCACTTCGGGATGCAGTGAGGAATCTGCGGAGAGAAGGAGCATCGTTGGAGCGATGGGTGAATTATGTGCATTATGGCGCATGATTAGGAGGACAGTATCTGTAAGTCATTGAATTCTGTCTGTCCGTGGTATACGAAACATTGAACCCAGACTAAATTAGTGCAAGGACAGCCCTGTCGCTGCCTTCGTAACCACGTTCTCACCTTCTCTTCGTGTGCGTCGCTTCATCTTCTCTCATACATTCCCGTCGTCGTCAAGCCCTTGGACCGCCCGCCATCCCTCGCTCTGTGGTCTGCACTACATTGTCACCTTGATTTAACCCCGGGCCCAGTTCTACTGTCGCCTTCATAGCAGGGTGAGGCGATAGCGCACAGTGCATAGCCGAGGGATATTTGGGCGTACAATACCCCTCACACCAAATTATTGCATAGTTGACCTCCATGTATTCTATATCCAACGTCGGATAAGTGTGAAACGATAATGTACATGAACCCTATGCTTTGGTATACGTTTAGTCTGGGATAGATTCATACTGTTACAGTTAGGGCACAGAGATAACCTCACAACTCCATAACGAGCACAAACAGTGCTATCTCGGTTCCGGCGACGACAAACGCGACGAGAGCGACAATGTTTCCCGCCGTCACGAATGGCCGCCCAAATGATTGCTTGTGCTCCTGACCGACAGTGGGGATCGCCAATGAACTCGGCGTGTCATCAGCATCGTCCGTGTCTGCTATGTCGTATCGTGCATAGCGTGCGCGGAAAAATGCGCAGACGCACAAAAGAAAGGCAAGAACGGCATATACTATGCCGACTACGACCATGACCGAAAAAAATACGTGCGATGAATGATTGCGACATGACTGGAGTAAACAAAAATGAGATGAGAAAAGACGCACTGCGATAAAATAGGCGGTCAAAGAGTCTGAGGACTGTCAGAGAAAAACCCAAGTTTCCGAGTGCGGTTCGCATATACGCGCCATTGTAAGTGCGTTGGCTTGCGCGTAATTCGGTGAGTCGGTCTACGTCTTCAACAAGATAGGAGTGCGCGCGGTGGCCTCTTCGAAACTTTGAGAGACAAGCTGAGATGCAAGAAAGATTTTGGACTCACTGATACCTGTGACGCCCCGACATTACGACACTTTCATTGAAGCTGAGCGCGACCGTGAAACCTTGCGTAAAGCGGTGGGATGGACGGCTATTAGCTAAGCGAACTCCCGGAAATCCAGCGACGGGCCGGTGTCGAGCACGTAAGTACGTTTTTCTTCGAAACCACAAGCCTTCATCGCTGTCTCGCTTTCAACTTGGACGCGTCACCTAAGAGCTGGCGAGAATCATCGCTCTCTGTCAAGGGTCCTGAGACGTTTTTTTGATCCCAAAAGTCCCTTCAGGGTCACCTAGTAGTCTGCTGTTATGTTGTCGAGGCTTCGATGCGTCGGGACAAGGTGCGCTGCAATTCATTATTGAACAAGCTCACATTTCATGATTTTTTCTCAGGTCGACACAGCGTTATATTCCATCTTCATCGGTGCAACTGCGGTCGCAGGTGTGTCCATTGTTGTCTCGCTGTCTTGGCATAGACCGCTGAACGCATGCCAGCGCGTCGGTCCTTACCCTTATCCACAACGAATGCAGCCATTACTCGCGACACGAAGCATATGGCTCTTCTCAAAACAGGCTGATGCTGCACCTCCTGCGGCTGCGCCACCATCCACCGTCGCCTCTGAACTTGTTGATCTGCCAGAGACAGCATCCGAGGCGTCAGTTACACCATGGACACCTACCGCGGATGCAGTCCTTTCAGACGCTACCGCGCAAGTTTCTTCTTTTCCACAGCCTGAAATCCTTGACACAGCTGCAGCACTCGCGCCGCTCCAATACGGTGACCTCGCGCTGCTCGGGCTTTCCGGATGGTCGCCTGCTGGACTGTCTTCATGGATGCTCGAGCTCGTCAACGTCTCCACCGGCCTTCCCTGGTTCCACACCATTGTTGCGGGAACATTCCTCTCCCGTCTGTTGCTCCTCCCCTTCTCAGTCAAACAGCTTCGCAATTCCGCCTCGCTCGCGCCGTACCAGCCACGTCTGCTCGAACTCAAGGATGAGTTCAACCGAGCGTATGCGGCCGGGGACCAGCTCGCTGTGCAGCGCATCGCCCTCAAGCAACGTAGCTTGTACGCGGAGTCGGGCGTGAGCATGGTGCCCATGTTGTTGATGCCGTTCTTGCAGTTACCTGTCACGCTCGGGATGTTTTTCTGCATCAAGCGCTTATGCGCTCTCCCTCTTGAGCAGCTTCATTGGAGCGGGGTCTCATTCCTGCCTGACCTCACCGTCCCAGACCCGTACTATATACTGCCGATTGCTTCTGCGGTGCTCATAAATCTGCAACTCGCGGTAGGCGCTATGTTGATCAATCTTCCCTTTTTACTGATACCACCCCATTATCCGTAGGTCAGCGCAAGCGATATGATAGCGACGGCAGAGCGCACGACCGCAGCCCACATGATCAACGCTTTCCGCGTGGTCTCAATCGTCTCCATCCCGTTCTTCGGACACTTCCCATCTGTAAATACTCCACACCATCCATTCCTCTCTCGTGGTTTCAATCATTGACTATCCTCCTTCCAGGGCCTCAATCTGTACATCTTAACGGGTATGGTCGCGATGCTCATGCAAACATCCATCCTGAAACTGGACGCCGTTCGGCGGATATTACGCATCCCACTCCGGTCAAAAGATATGGTCGTGGAGCCCGTGAAGTTCAAGGAGTCCATCGATCACCTGAAAAAGTGGTTCCGCGAACAAAATCGAATCGCGCAGGAGCGTGCCCAGAAAGGTAGGAAGTGGTGAGATGGGTGGTATATCGTACAGTATTATTGGATAATTTTATCTAGACGACAATTCACCATTCCTCTTGCTTGATCCCAAAACGTGTAAGATTGGTTGGCTAGGATTGACAAGCGGGCTACTCTGCTGTTGCATTGCCGCGTGGGGCCTAGACAACATCTCCCATGTATCTCATCCAATCGAATGACCACAACCTTTTGCACGTTAATACCCTCCGCATGATTCGCGAAGCAGACACATAAAAGGTAGGCCATCCCTGTCCAGAAACTTTCTTAAGTGTGCCGCACTGATCAAGGACCAAGTGGCGCAAGTGGCGCATCTTTTCAGCAACGCAAACAGGTCTGCCCTGTTGAAGACGGTGACGAGGTCTAGGAACCTGATGTGAGGGGGAGGGACGGAAGAGCCGTGCAAGATACCCCTTCCTCGAGGAGAGGCAAGCGGATTGAATCAGTGTGGTCTACTCAAAGTGGCGCGAAAATGTGAGTAATCTGAAGAAGTAGGTTAGCCAAATCCCCCCGTAGTGAGGATCGCAGGGACTGCGAGCAGGTGGTGGAGTATGGACGCTGCTCGGTGTTTCAAGTTAACGAAGGTCAGGTGGCGACTCGGAGACGTCTAAGGAAAGGGTCGTGTTTTCGGTGAAGGACTTCGGAAGGATGGATACCGGAGGAGAACGCGCGAAATTGAACGGGCTACAATCTCACGTCCATCATCGTTAGCCATCTGAGACAGTCAACTGATGAGGGGGACTTTTGAATAAACACCGCGGTTGACTCAATTCCCGTCACGTGCATCTTGGTCAGATGTAAACCCCTCCACACCTCCACCACAGCCACGGCCTCATGCTATCAACTCTCCTTTGGATCCCCGAAGAACTTTTTTTGCGACAAAATGTTATCTCCTTGCGAGGCGTAATGGGTGCCAGTCACGGGGATATTGCCCGTCTTTAGAATGATGGCACTTCGCTCTCTTACTGAGTAATACCTGACCGTGCCCCGTTTTGGATGGAGCTCTCAGGCTAAACACACGAAGGCCCTGCGATGGTGCCTTTGGCACCGATGTGCCACTACGTCTTGCCATGTTAAAGACTGCCGGTATCGCTGCAGATTTTTTTTTGAGAAACGCACAGTCTTGTCCCAGTCATTTGCCCTAATATGTCGTGGTCTTCTAGGGGGTCGAACGCGACAAACTCTTCCCCAAACGGTTTTACTGGGGCAAGGGATTCTTTGGTCGAATCAAATATCAATCAAGACGCATGGCGACAATATTTGGAATTTTATCAGGTGATGGAAGGATGACATTTCTAGCGCCGCATTTTCCTGACTTGAGCACTTCCAGAATGCAATTCAATTTGCGCCCACTGTTTCTGAAGTTGGGCCGACGTATTCACCAGCTCTGGAAGTTTTTCAAGTAAGGGAAAGATGCCATGTTTATGACGCACCTCCTGACTTCAGCTCTTCTAGAATACAGGCCCATGCACCATTCAAGATCCATTTACTCCCCTTGAAATCGGCTCGACCCCCAACGCAACTCCACTTTATTCGGTAAGGGAAGGGTGACATTTTAGTGCTGCGCCTTCCTGACTTCAACCCATCTAGGGTCGTGATTTAGACCAATTTATCAATCAACCCGCCTACACCAGCTCTGTAGCTGGCTCGACCTCTGCAGCAACTCCGGACGTTTATCAGGTAAAGGAAGGACGGGCATTTTAGCGTTGCACTTTCCTGACTTTGGCGCATTTAGAATACAGGTCAATTCATCGATCAAGATCAAGATGCATTCACTGCCTTTCAAACTGCCTCGACCTCTGAAGCAACTCTGGAAGTTCATCAGGTAATGAAGGGTATTTTTTTTAACCGTCACGTTATCCTTATTCAGCACTGTCAGAGTACTAGCCTAGGTACACAAGCTGAGCTTTATCCTCCTCTGGGTCTGTTGGAGCTACCGCCCACTATACTATCCTCAAGGACAAGCGCGGCCCAACCTCGCAAGAACATAACGCGCTTTAACGACACATTCGCAGCCGCACCCTACGGGACCACACAGCAGGGAAGCATTCAACGCGCTACACGACCCACTAGGAGCGAGAGCATTCCCTGTCCAATTTGCGGAAAAGGATGTAGGCGCAGGCAGGAACTCGCGAGACACCGCAACGAAATCCATGAGCCAAAGAATCGATGTCCATTCTGTCCTATGGAGTGGACTCGTGCTTACAAAATAAGAGATCACCTCGAGCACGCACACCCCGGTGGTTTCTCCACCGAAATTTTGGATAAAATAAAAGCTCTGGGGACGGAGGATCTAGTAGTATTTTTGAATTCGTTCATTCTTTGCCGCGATGAGCTAGTTATCGCTGCATCCCGAGCACCCTCCCAGTCCTAAAAACACATGCATGTTGGAGACATGCAGAAAAAATTGGCACAGTACATCAACGCCATCTAGTTCTTATTTATGTGTTGTTAGAAAAGTAGAATCACATATTTATTGCCTTGCTGGTATAAATGGGCTTACAATTTTTGCTCTTTGTTTGTGCAAATCAATCTCATGGGTCGGCACTCAAAATGTCTATCAGTTATCTTCACGTGGCCTCCTTCGCATTGACATCCTTCTTGTGTTTAAGTGCTTCCTGCCTGTCCGTGTAATGTGGTGCAGGATGGGTCTGTAGAGTTCAAAGGAATTTGATCTTAACCTACCTTAACGACTATATTAGTAGATGAAGGATCTCCCTATTTAATGAAATCTAGCTTCTACTTCTAAACTGGTCTTCCTTCATAGTCCTTGGTGGTCGTCACACGACTTGTAATAATTGTTCTTGGACATTTCAACCGTCTCTCGAACTTCCATACAAGTGACAACGATCAAGGAACTCTCTAATTCTCTCACACTCAACAAGTTTGAAACGTTGTGTTTGCTGCGAGAAATGCCAAATGCCTAGAACTTCCTCCGTTGGGCAGGGATAGGTCAGAACGTGCTCGATCAACGTGGATCAGAAGAGTCGATGCGGGCGACATTCGAAAGAAAGGTGTAAACAAATCATTCTTCGACCGGTTTCGTCGCTGTTGCACGCAGGTAAAGAATGACTAATTATCACAGTACCTCATTAGCCTTGGCGTAAGCGCGGGCGCAGGCGCGGACCCTCCGCGAAGTTGCAAGTCCAGTGTCATTGTCGCTTTCGTCTGTGGGAACAAGGGACATGGCCGACATAGCCGACCGGTGGACCCTTCACGGCGTCTGTTTCAGCCCTTATCACGCCTCATCACGTCATTGTCTTGCCTAATTCTGTCTGTTGAACCTCTTGCACAGCACTTCTTACATAAAACGCATCTTGGATAGGCATTGTTGATAATTCACAAGGACGTGCTGTCCGATAAGCACATTAGCCTTCCTTTTAGTGATAGCTCGCCAAAGGTGCAACTGCTAATGCACCTTATAAACCCAACGTTTTCAAAAAAAAAAATCCGATTTGTGTTCTTCTATGAGGCACAGACAGACCAAGACCGAGACCGAGACGCAGGCTCCAGGGGTGTACTCATGACATTCCGGGGCTTAGCGCTCAACGCTCAACGTTTAACGACAGTTCCCATTTTCAGCAGAGAGATAGCCCTACCGTCCGACCTGGCCAGTAGTAGCCAAAACTCGCCCCTGACACTGCTGTAAACTTAACTTAATTCTTATCTCGCAGATGTATGAGTAGTCCTTCTGTTTTTTTTTGCTCTGCAGATCTGGCTGGCCTTGTCCGCGCTAACACGAGTCAAGTGACAACACATAACTGATCAGGCACGGCGTTTCACCGTAGTTCAAATGTTGTAGAAGCTCATGTTGAAACATTACAATCCGAGAAGAGAAGCCAGGGGCGAAACATTTAGCCAGCCCACTGCACCCAAGCCTGCATAATCGAGTTCGCCGGAGCACGGAGCCCGACGCGCTCCGTGGGCAGAACGTCTTGGGTAAAATATGCGTCCGACGTCGCTGTTCTAGTTAACCGGAATGTGGGATGGTCAAGTACGGCCAACGCCCGCGGTTGGCATGCCAAGTGTACACGATGTCCAGGACATTCGAGTTCGCTGATCAGTGGGCGAAGCATAGTTGTGGTGTGTGCCGCCGTACGACATTTCGTGAGTTTCTATTTTAGTTTAGTTTTTCGCGCGTGTACTGTACTGTACTGTAATCCCACTCACTTTCTTCTCTCTGCCGTCATGTCACGTTCCGTGGCTACGGCCGTTCTGGAATTTCCGCAAGTTTACACGGTCGTCGACCGTGACGTGTCTCGGACTCTCGGGCCCAGAGCAAAGTACACTATGAGTCATGGATTACAAGTGTCTAGGTTACGACCATGGATCAGTACGTAGTCGTGCATGATGGAGGTTCGGCAACTTGACGTCCCTGTAGATGTCGGCATGACTCATCTATTAATAGCGACATCTAATGTGAGTTCCCGCATTTGCCGCAGCATGATTGCTAGCTACGCACGAGTCGAACACTCGCTCGCAAATCGCAAAGTTATCGCCTCAATGGTTGCTTGTTTTTTTTTTACAGTAAAAGTTGGAAATCAGGAGAATTACAAATGTCCTACGTTAATGGACACGCGCATTTGATCCTTTCTTTCCAATAATGGCTTCTCCGTTGGGAAGCATCAGAAAGCGCTTGATAATATGAAATTAATCTGCCAAGAACAATTGAAAACAAACCGAGCGGTGGCATCGATAGACTCTATAACCGGCTGAATGATCGAAATTGCCCATGAGGAATCGCGCAAAGGAAGGTGAAGGGGACCGACTGATGACTAATCAATGGCTGCGAGTCTCATGCGCTGCGGCAACTGCGCCGCTAAACGGATTATAGCGACTAGACAAATATGGAATATAAACGCTAGTGCAGTAGCTCATGAACGCTAACGGTGATTTCTTGTGCTGCAGCTGCAGCTTGGCACCCGAGTTCATTGAGGATCAGAGTACCAGTAAGAGGCAGAGGGAAGATCCGGGAAATCCGGCCGGCCGGATGAGTGATCGAATCGATGAGAGGGGGGATGGATGTCGTCAGCTAGATTACATAGCGGGAATTGCAAGAAGTGGTCTGATTTTCGGAACCATTTGCGGGGCTCATTCGCGCGCGCTCATACTCTCACAGCCCTTAATTCAAGGACACGCAAACAAGGACGCCTTTCCCTTTCGACATGTTACCCCCCAGCTCCCATCATCCTCCCTACTTTGATCCTTTTCGTCAACTCTTTCTCGCCTGAACGGAGCCCTTCAAACTTATCTACCCGTTCCTTCTTCTCGTCAATCTTGCTCCCCACACCCGTAGTCCTTCCTGGTGTAGGACGCAATCCGCCCACTCTCAAAACTGGCGTGCTTCCTCTTCTCCTTTTCTCTCACCTGTATAACAGCACTCGGTATTTACTGCCCTACCACCAATCGTCTTCTTCGGAGTTGCACCCATTCATCGCAGCAATCAAGAACTCTGGCTTCTTCTCAGCACACCGAGGGTAGTCCAAAGGAGCAGGCTTTGACACATCGTACCGGTCTTACGATCACCAGTGGGTGGCATTTGAATGTCAACATTCGACTCGGTGTGGCCTTCAACTTCGTACCAGGCGCGAATGCGGCACGAACTGCAGTATATACTGTAGTCGTCGTAGTTGTCGCATTGGCCGTAGGATGCACAGGCTTCTTGAGGGTCCGCCCGTTCTATTTCTCTTCGTGGATGTCTTAGGAACTGATCCTTGAATAGAGTATCGCCGTGTTATCGCTGACGTGGCTAGTACCTTCCACACGCAAAAGTCCTCCTCAGATCGTGGAAAAGGTGTATCGCCGCACCCATCTTGAGCATCAACGACGACGGACCGCACCGCGGTTGGTGGGAGAAGACCTGAACAAGCCCGAGTCTGTGTCGAGACCAGAATCCGTCCGCCATGTCTCATTCGATGAACCGATTCTAAAGCGAGAGGGACCCCCGTCAGCACCGGCGAGTGCACCGTCGTCTCCACGTGGCTGTTCCATACCGTTGCCTCGCTGTAAAAACCGGTCATCGCCAACCGGAACGATATCCCTGCCTCAAGTGACTTCGGTTATCGTGGCTAAGGATTCCCCTCTGTCGTCTGCTGAGACGCTCACAGAGCTACCAACTGAACTCAAGCGAACACTCTCATCCCGTCTCACCCGCGCGCTTCTCCATTCACGGGGCCGTGATCGTTCGCGAGCTTCTACCATAGCTTCTGTCACATCGCTGTCCACTACCGAGCCTTCTGAGTTTGGAGAAGCCGCTCTTCTCACCGACAAAAGTGATAATATCACCGAAAGAGGGAGGTTTGGATTCCTGAAAAAGTCGAAAGGTTTTTATTATGCTTTATTGGTCTTATTTGCTTTTTAATCTAACCTAGTTTTTCACAGCCGGCCGGGCCCGTCCGCCTTCATTATCTGGCCCTTTCACATCCGATATCAACTCATCCGCTGATTCATTTCCTTCTTCTCCCCGTCTTACCAATTCTCCTGATTCGATATCGCATCCCTCATCAACAACCCCTCAACATCGTCGTGTATCGTCAAGCCCGGCTGCGTCCTCCAAACACAAATTGCGCATCGCAGACAAGATTTGCCCACGCAAGGAAAAGGACAAGGATGCAGAACCAAGGCCCAAGCCGGCACGTACGCAACCGTATGGTCCCCCATACAACTGGATACCGCCCGCACCTGGTGCGTGGGCCGTGGCTACGGATGATACACCGGCAAGTGGGAGACGACGCAAGCGGCTGAGTGAACCTACCGATCCCACGAGTTCTCACGATCCCACGCGTCATGGGCACGATCGTATAGGGAGTGCTGTGTAACCCTTGACCTCCCACCCGGTTATTTATTCTTCTGTTGTCGGAAATTGGGCATACCATGTAAAACATCATCATCACCCTCATCATCATATCTGTCATCCAACTACTGTCACTCGTTTGTTCATGGATATACTCATTTGTACGTAGTCAAGGGTAATTCGTCCTGTACTTAGAAATCCACTCTCAAAGCTTGTTGCAGATTATGCATTTATCGCTACTTGTAAAACTTGTCCACCGGGCTCGTGCTCTAAGTAGGGACCGTGCATTGAATGATCCAATTTCTCGTTGGTCGTAAAACAAATATTATTCGCTGGGCATCCTGGGATATCTAATTCCATTGAGCATCTCTATAACAACCCGTCCTGAGAATTTTAAATCCATCCGTAGGTCATGCTCCAAGGCGTCACCGGTCATCGGACTCCATGCCAGTGCTCGTCCTGTGAAAGCCCACATGGGTCGTCATCAATTCAATGAACCCATACTTGCAGTGGCCGCCATTCCATCCGTCGTCAACAGCGCCAACATTGCGCCAATCACCGGGCTTTGTGCGACCTCGAGGACGCGCCCGTTGTCGATCGCCCGCAATAGCGCCGCATCTAACAGCCGTCTACCAGATAAAGTAATTATTATTTATCATGATTGCTGATGAAAACGAATGAATGGATTTATTGGTGTTACAGGGGACGCACCGGAGTTGTTGGATGAGGATCGCGATGCGCGGCCAGGCCCGTAGACGCAACGTCCCTTCCACGCGTCCTCCAACGGTCAAGCCTCCACGCACGTGGTCCACGGCGATGTGCCCACCAAAGAGTAAGAGAGCATATAGCGGGACCTTAAAAAAAAGTGTGTCAATAATATATATCATAGAGAAAAAGCCGCACCTCGGTGACGTCACGCAAGTACACTTTTCCGGTTCCGGCCGTCGTCGTCGTCGTCGTCGTCTCGACCCGTTCGAAACTGACCACGATCCCGAAACGCCAGCCCGTCTCGGTGAATAACACGCTGGCCGGATGAACCCACACGCGTTGCCCGCCTCGCATATCCGTAGCGCGCCATTCGTGCGCGCCTACGTCCCGCGCTACCGTGCCGCTCGCTAGACGCGCAAACTTAACCGCGTGGCGTGGGAGCGCGATGCGCGCTACGCGCGGGTATAGCGCGGCGAGTAGGAGTGCTTTGAGCAGCGCAGGCTCGCTCGAGTGTACGTTCAACTCTGGTGACGAGGCGCGTTGACCCACCGGCACTAGCCCAGCGGATGTGAGGGCGGAGAGGAGGTCGTTGCGTAGGACGGTGATATCCCGGATCGTCGTGGCAGAGATGTAGTTCTGGGTTACAGTAAGTTGGAGAGGAAAGGTATGAGGGAGATAATAGGGAGGCGCGTACGTCTGCACAGAAGGTTCGCATGGCGTTGGCTGTCTCTTCTTGGCGTATCCGCATACATTCATTGTACGCGTGAGCATCTGTGAGTAGGTCGCTTTTCGCTGTCGCAAAGCGTGCACGGGCTCTGTGGGCGGCTCAGCTCAGACCTGTGAATAATGGAGAAGAGGCTTGTTCGTCATACTGTGTTGCTTCATCACGCTTATCTATAGGGTTCAGGAATACGGGCTTCGAAGAAAGGCAGGCTGCGATGGTCAACATCGGGTCAACACATTGGAAAACGGTGGCGAGAATCAACATCTGAGAACGACCAGGATCAGAACTCGTGAGTCCATTGGGTGAAGTTGTTGACCTCACCTTTCCAAGACGAAGGTCAACAGGAAGGAGGGCCTGGAGAAACTGTGAGCAGACTGGTAGGTATTTGTCGGTCTTTATCCTACCATGTGCCGGCCGAGGGCGGTCAGGTGGCCATCCTGGTCGATAGCACCAAGTTCCTCAAGAACAGAAAGAGCTTTTTCCACAGCAGTGACTTCTGGTGGGTCGATGGCACGACTCAGGAATTGCTAAAGAAAAAAAAAGGATTGTGATAAGCAGCAACTGAAAGTAATCGATTAGGGGTTTCAGACCTTGATGTCCTCGTGTTCCCGCGTTGACTTTACGGTAAGACAAATACTCTCCAGCGAGACGCGCAGGATCTCCGGGCGTGGGAATTGCTCCATCTTGCGCTCGCGGCCGCGAGTGTACAGTTTATAGCATACTCCTGGGCGCGTGCGCCCCGCACGCCCCCGGCGCTGTCGTCCAGCGGCTCGAGTGGTCCATTGCTCTACGAGTTTCGTGAAACGGCTCTCAGCGTCATATTGGATTTCTTTGACCCTTCCCGTATCAACGACATAGACAATGTCGTCGATCGTGATGGAGGTCTGCGCAAGTGAATAAAGTGAATGGTCAGGACGAGGCGGATGTAAACGGTAAGTACCTCTGCTACATTCGTGGCGACGATGATTTTCCATTTTGGTGAGGGTGCAAAAACGGCACGTTGTTCGTTACTCGATAGGTTCGCGTGTAGGGGGAAGATTTTGGCCTCCGACGCGGAGGGCGAGCCCTGAAGGGATTCGATGCACTGTCTGATTTCCTGGACACCAGGTAGGAACACGAGAATTCCAGCTTTCTCCTCCGCAGTACTCATAATATGATCGATCGTGGCGGTTATTAGCTGTCTTGACCGGTAAGGCAGCGAGACCAGCTCACATCAGAATGAAGACTTACCGTGTAATCTATACGATCAGAGCGGCTAATTGCCTGAACTGCAGTCGCGCCGCGTTCATTAAGACCGGAACTGAGATATTCTTCTCTATCAGCTCGGAAATCTTCGTCAAGTTGCTTCTTTCCGCCAATATTCGCAGTAGGACGGTAACCGATAAGGTTGATGTAGTCCTCAAGAAACCTGTTGTTGTCTCTGTCGTCAGTTGCGTTGACCAATTGTCAAACGGAAGGTCCCTCACATATCTTTAACCGGATGCGTGAACCCTGGAATAGCGAGTAGTGGGGCATTGGAGAAGTAGCGAACAAAAGTCTCGTGATTTATCGTAGCCGACATAAGTACAACTTTCAGTGTAGAATTGCGGGTTAACAATTCCTTCAGCTCTAGCAGCAAGAAGTCGCCGTCGACGGAACGTTCATGGACCTTGGTAAAAGTTGATTGTGTCTATCGGAAGATAGTCTATGAGTTCACCCACCTCGTCCACGACAACGTGCGTGACGCCACTCAAGTCGTCTCCAGTGCTCAGCCGCCTGAGTACGATGCCAGTTGTGCAAAAAAGCAGCTTTGTTTTCTCCGTCTGTTTGCTTTCCCCGCGGATTACGTAACCTACCGAGCCGTCGTTCAAACGCTCTGTATGGACACGCGCAGCTACCGATGTTGCAGATATACGACGGGGTTGAGTTATAAGTATGTTTGCACAGGAACCCCGGCCGGACTGTATGAGAGAGTCGAGTATGAACTGGGGTACTGAGGAAGGTTATTCAACATGTCAAGTCTGTCATCGTGAATCCACTCACACTGTGTTGTTTTTCCGGAACCCGTTTCACCAACTACGACAACTACTCTAGATTGTTCGAGCATAGCCAGAAAACTGTCCTTCGAAGCGAACGCAGGAAGGCGGCGTCGAGACGCAAGTAGCTTTGCATACCGCTCATCTTGACGCATTGTGTCGAACTCCTGCATCACCTCGGCATCTGAACGCAAATCATGCCGAACCGAACTAGCTGCACTGCGAGGCTTCCTCTCCCTTGTCTTTTCTGGGGCACCTGAAGTCGGATTAACTTTGAGGACTCTTGCCTCTTGATGCGGAGCGAGGTGCCTTAAGACGTCATGCATATTGGGAGGTCCCTGGTCTTCCAACAGCGCCCAGTGCTCTTCGAGAACCTGCATCGCCACGACGCAGATACCCTCTGTCGAATCACTTATAGTACCCTTTTTGAATGCATCAAGGAGCCTTTCGAGAAGGTGTAGCCGCACATAGGCCGGTACCGAGGAGGACGTGATATACATTGGCGGTGGGCGTGAAGATCTGTTGTACGCGTAGCCAGGAGGAATGACAAAATTAAGCTGGATGGGTGCGAGGAAGAGCGGCATGACGAGGGTGAAGGTGTAGTCGTCGGGATAAGATGCGCCCATCGATTCTATCTCATCTTCTGTAATACGCTCCTCCACATCGTCGCCGTCGGGTTGCATTGTGACGTCTTCCCAAGACTCACCGACAAGACGACGATTTAGTGCGGCCACGAGCAGAGCCCACTCTTCAAGGAGGTGTGATTTCGTTGAGCAGTCATGAACCACGTGCGCGGGCCATCCTGCCTGCTTGATGGCGCGGTCCTTAACCCAGCGTTTCTTGATGTCTTCTTGGCCTCCATGAATGCCCGTTACGAGCGGGTTTGAACTGTTATTCTCGGGGAGGAAACGCGGGGGCAAGTCTACCTCTGGGACGTGAAGAACGAGATATTCGATGCATGCCTCGAGAGGAGAAGCTGCGGATAAAAAATTGGAGGCGAGAGGAGACGGCTTCGAGAGAAAGGCAACTGCGTCACGCGCTTGAGTTTTTATAAAACCAAGGTCATCCAGCTGTTGGAGGATGACCGAAGTGCTATCTTCGTTAATGACCAATGGCGATGTGTCTTCAAGCTCTGGGCTATCTGCAATAGCCTGTCGCAAGAGTAAGTGGGACATATACACATAACATAGCCAAGGATTAAAACCATCTTTATAGCGTTCTCAACCAGTTCACGAAGTTCGGTTGACAATTTAACTTCGAGAGAGTCTTTACGTGGGTCTAGCTCCGATTCAGGAGCAGACGCCCTTGTAGCTTGCTGGGGCTCTTCTTTCTTCTTAGCCGCTCTCTCCTGACGATCCGCCACGGCCTTGCGCGCGGCAAATGGGTCGGCATCATACATCCAGCTCTGATGCGATGGCGCTTTCTTATGTTCAGCTGCTAACTCTGCCCAGTACTCACGAGGTCCGGGAGGAAGAACACGATTGAGCTGAATGCCGTTGCAAAACTAGTAGAATTTTCAGTTGGTTTTATGAAGCCGCCGAGGTGGATGAGATGAAAACGGACGCGATAAAGAGCATACGTGGCACCCCAATGCCGGGCTTCCAAGGAAGATTTGCATATGTACGGAGGGTGAGATTCCATACGAACGACTTGGGTCTCTTGGCCATTCTTTGTTCGAACCATCCTAGTCAAAGTAATAACAAAAACCCAACCTTGACCTCGCTTTGGCTAAAAAGTGGGTGAGTTATGTCCAGAGGACGCAGTTAGGGGCACTAAACGGTGTCGACAACAGGTTTCTCCCAGCCATTTTTTGAGCACCTATTTACATGTGACGACTTGTATTGGGTGATAAGGTGGAGAGAGACCAACCTTTCTTGTAATAAACTTAGCGGGTATTTCGAGCCCGAGGGAAATAAAGGTGGTGCGTTGCCCTTGGAGACATCCGAATCGCCGATTTCCTTTGAAGATTTTGAGGAATTCCCGGCGTTGCCTGACTTTACAATTCCTTTTCTGGGTGGCATTTTACTTGTCGAAGATCAGGTGCAAACCCGGCGTGGGAAAAATAATTTAATCGAAATTGGTTGCTTTATCGTCGTAGCTGTTTCAGCCTTCCTTCATTTCTGCGATATATAAACGGCTACAACAAGTCCGATGTCCACTCTCCTTCTTCTCATTTCCATCTTTCATGGCACAGAGCCATAGAATCGCGTCAGAATTAGGCAAGTGATCAGTCCTTCAAGTTATTGACTTTATCCAATAACGTTCGGTTATTGTTTAGGTGTCATTTTAGTGGCAGTCTTTTGTAGGTGTTCAGAATAATTCGATGAAGCATTCCTGAATTCTCGAGCAGTTAACTCGTTGTTCTGCGGGATTATCACCAAACAAAATTATTTGTATTGGACTGGTGGTGGGTCTCACTATCGCTCGTAGATATTATGGATATGAATATGTTTCAGGTTTCAAGGACTCGATATATGTGAGGTGAGCGTCAATAATATCACACCTTCTCCCGGATCTCAGTTTTCTTAGAGCTCTGGTCGTTGCACAATGTTCCATCGTTGTCCTCCAGACCGCCTTGTATGCTTGCATTTCTAATCGGCCTTACCCCTGAAATCGAACTGACCAAATATTTGGATCATGTGGAAATCAGGAATTGGCGCTTTGCTTGGGTCGCCTTGTATGTTCCAGGTCTTTGCTAAAATCCTGCCCATCAATGTTATCTGTAGTGTTTCCATATACGGTCATGGCCGGATTTCTAAAGGTTTGTTCTACTCCTGTGTGCAACTTGCCGCTGATACTGTTTAAAGCGACGACATGGACATCACCGGTTTCCTCGGCATGTCAATGTGTTCTCATTGTGATAGCCAATACATTCCTAGCTTTCCGGCCAGTTTCTCGTCCGATCACTGGTGCCAGTGGATGCCTATCTGACAGGGTTCAAAATTTTCAGAATTTACAACTTAACAAGCAGCCGATTAAAGACCGTCTGGTCTTTTTATTCTCTGTCGTGGCGTTTATTCTTGGCGTGATCTCCATCGCAATGAGTTTTATTTCGGGGCGGTAAGGGTGTTATTGTACAGAACACTCGAACACTTCTTACTCACATACGCAGACCCACCGTAGAGGTCGCACATCCCTTTTGAACGAGCTACAGCTGTCATATGGCACGCGTTACAGGCTATCGCCGAGTTCCTCATCATGTGTACATCGTTTTACGATCTTTTCACAGTGAAACTGAACATTCTGCATAGACTTCCTTTCGCGAGCGCTTCTGGCTTCCCGTAGTGGTAATCAAGGGGTCAGACAAGGTTGTGCATCATCTCGTTCGCAACGTCATTCAAATTGGACTCTTTGCGATGCTCTGGGCCGTTATAGGGTTATCGACATACTTTTTGCTGCCACAATTCGCAATTTACTCCATCTTTGACACAACATCAGGATCAATATATACTCACGTAAGTGGTAGTCTCTCGTCAAAGGACGTCACATGAAGGTCGTTTATCAATTAGATGATTTATGACGGCCTCTTATCTCGCGGCAGATTGCGCGGACGCATGGCTGAACTAAGCCGTGACGTCCCTTCGCAGGTGCAGCGTTTTATTTGCCTACAGATTTGTGTAGTACTGAATGAAAGTGCCAGGGTGTATATTTACCAACTTCTTCGCGAGGAATGGGATCGTCGAACTCACCTCAAGAAAGTGGTGCTATTTCTTAGTGAATTTAGCAAGCAAGGACAATACCTCTTACTGAAGGCGCCAAGGCCTGTCAAGGAGTAGGCTACTGGGGCGCGACTTCCTATGCAAGGCGGGGCAAGGGGCTGAAATTTTGTGGAAATGAAGTCGGAGTCCGTTTCTGAAGCTAGCCTCCTTTCAGTTAGTGGGAACCCTCAGTGTATTGACTGCCAGTGTCTCTTGTATTCTAACGTACCTCGTATACCTCACAAGTGGCCTCTAGTCTGTTATCTACGAGGACCGGACGGAAAGGGTCGATCAAATCATCTACTCATTCCGAGCCGCGCCCTAATATTCCCGTCCGTTGCTCCACACACAGATGAAATCAATTCCCATGACGCCCTTCGAGCCGATATCTGGACCGGTTAGTATCAGAAATTATTTAATCAGGGTTGACCCGGCATCGCCACTCAGCTCAGTCAAGGTGAATCAGCTTGACTTGATCTGTTTGCTAATTGAGTTTTCCCTCATTTTATTTTATTTCTTTCTGAAAGCGTATTTGGCTGAGAAGGGACAGAGAGATCTTCGATAGCACTGCCCTGAACTCGAAAGAACGTCGAAGGCTTTTAGAATTCAGGCAAGAGTTTAGGATGTCAACACAGAGCTGAGAGAGGGCCGATCCTCGGTCAAACGTCTTCATCTGAAAAATTATTGTCTACCCGTCCAAATTATCTACTTAATCCATCTCCGATCCGTCTCCTTCTACTCCGACTTCAATGTCCCTGTCGGCGCTTGGCAGGTGATGAACCAAAAGCGAGAACGGAAATTGAAGGGGATCGGGACGAAACATGACAAGGAACGATTCCCAGAAATGTACAATATTTTCCATTCGATATTTCATTAGCGCGTGAGCTCCAAGTGAGCCAGATGCCACAGTGACCACATGCGACGCGGCGATGCTGCGGAGTGGATTTGGTCTGTATTTTCGGGGTGCTGATGCACCATACTTAGGCATCGTATTGGTCGTTTTGGACTGTCATGGGACAGGCGGGTTAGACGGGTCACGAATGGAGAGTTCAGATTGACGCGGCCGAGGCGGTGGTAGAACCGACCGCTTAGCAGGAGACGAAATGTCCCCAATGCGCACGGTGATGTGCTTGGCGCGCTCAAGAGTCCGACTTGTGCTACTACGTATGTCTATGAAAAATGCACAAAAAGCCCAGCCACTGGTCCTAGTGATCTGCGAAAAAAGGAAGAGACCGGATGATGCTGCGGGGACTAGCTGGGGCTAACATTGTGGTGGGCTGGCATGTGTGGAAAGCTGGCGCCTTGTATACAGTGGTCGGGACTGTCGAAGCGTTTACGAGTACCTGGGCAATATGACGGAGGCGACTTATGCATTATACATTGCCGTAGAGGACGGCATAATCTAGCTCTACAAACCGAGGGTCCATGCATCCCTTTTGTATTGAACCTGAATGTGCTCAGTACAGGGTGAAAGAGATTAAGCCTGAGGATACTTTGATGATCTCGAGAAACTCTAGTCATCGTGGTCGGCTGACAGGCACCGATCACGGTCATACTAGTGGTCACAATCACGGCGGAGGTCTCGGTGTCAGGTCGGGATCACGTTGATGCGTGTTAGAGTCATGATCTTCTTGAGGAATGCATCCGACGACCCAGGTCTACAGGCTCACGATACAAAAGCTTGTGAAAGTAGGCCAGAAAAGCAATTCGTGTAGCTGTGAACACATCACGATCCCTTTAGAAGCCATGAAGGAATGCTCCATCAAGTCCTGGTCTGAGAGCTGCTTGGCTAGGCAGAGAGGGTTTCTGTCTGTAGGAAACGCGGATAATAATCAATGACATCGTCTTCATTGAAGAATTTGAAGACACGTCAACAAAGTCGATGAAGCGTTTCCTAGTGAAACATATGGCTGCGATGGTGTCCGGTCAGATGTACTCCAGGGAGACACGGAAGGTAGGCCAGTCAGTGCTGTAGCCATCAAGGATTTCCAAAAGTCGCGTATGGGAGGGGATGTAACGCAGAATGCATTTCGACCGTCTTGATCATATATGGTCGTTACCTGGGAAAAGCGTAGCATATTCATGCAGGATCTGAACCAAGAAGTCTTGATGTTTGCCGAGAAATTTTAGGAGCCTGGCTAAGCGTGGGCCTGAAATGGTAGCTGGTCCAGCATGCGGAGTCAAAGACAATGTTTCCAGGTGGTAAAAGTGTGGCAGGTGCAGGCGGGGCGATAAATGATGCAAATGGTGGAGGATGGGTCAGGACTCGGAGGCGAGTGGATGGTAGAAGAAGCATTGACAAGGTAACAGATCTAGGCGGGGTCGGGACGGGGAGTGTCAGGCAACTGGCAAGGTGGGTACCACGAGCTACGGCCTCGATACGGACACATCGCAGCTTATGTCAGCATGCATTAAACGAATAGATTAGGTAAACCTAATCAGAGTAAGCGTCACGCGAGTGGAAACGCGCATCTTGTGACCTGCGACCGGTCTCTTTCCCCCTGTGTCTAGCCAAGTGCGCATGCGAGAAAACAGGGAAAAAAAAAAGACAACTGATCATGCCCTGAAATTTAGAGCAAATAATACGGACTCTAGCAGATAAAAGGTTAAATGCGAACTGAATCTGTGGCGTAGACAGCTCAAGTGGCAGTAGATTCCCGAAGCCGGCTCCGGAGGTAGGTCCCATCCGCCTCAGTTCCACCAAAATTTCGTTCAAGTAATTTACAAAACTAACTTTTGTATCGTGTTTCGACTCAGCGGTCATGTTGGAGCGAAACAGGGTTATATACGGGTACAACAGCCCGGATGCTAGTGTGGATCATCCTACCATCCTTTTCCCTGAGTCCCATCCATGGCACACTGGCAAGAGCAGTCCTCTAGCATCGCATCAGCACTAGGCAAGCTATCTGTCCTTTTCTTTATCCGCTCGTCCAATAACACCCGGTTACTGTTTAGGTTTCCTTTTACTGGCAATCCTTTGTAGGTGTTCAGATTATCCGGTGGAGCACTCCTCAATTCTCGAGCAGTTAGTTCGTTTTTCTGCGGGATTATCACCAAGCAATATTATTTGTATTGGACTAGTGGTGGGTCTCCAAGTCACTATCACGCGTAGACATTATGGACGTAAATACGTTTATAGGTTACAAGGACTCGATATACGTGAGGTGAGCGCCAACTCGAACGATATACCAGTAGACTCGTTCTACCAGAGTCCATTTTCAACAGGATTTTGGTTGTTGCACAGTTTTCCATCGTCATTTGTCAAACCGTCTTGTATGCTTTCATCCCTATCAGCTTTATCCCTGGAATTCAAATTGACCACGTGGACGTCAGGAATTGGTTGCTTGCTTGGACCGTCTTGTATGCTTCAGCCTCCTGGTTCTTTGCTAACTGGGAAATATACTCACCAATTCTGTCTGTAGTATTCACGTCTATGAAATCGGAGATGTTCTCAAAGGTCTGTTCTACGTCGAGGGAGCGTGTATCTTCCCTCTAATACCATTTAAAGCAAAGACGTGGCAAGCACCGGTCGCTTCGTATGTCAATGTATCCTCATATAATAGCCAATACGTTCCTGGCTTTCCGGTCAGTTCTCATCTGGGATTCCGGGTAGATGCCTATCTCATTGACCACAAAATTTCAGTATATACAATCTAACAGGCAGCAGCCTAAAAACGGGTCTAGTCTTTGGATTCTCCCTCCTTGCGTTTATCACTGGTGTGATCGTCAACGTAATTGGTTTTTCTTTGGGGAGGTAAGGGTGCTATTGAGTCGAACAACCAAACTCTTAATGATGTACGCCGAAGCAACCTAGAAGTCTCGGGTCCCTCACAGCGTGCTACATCCGTCGTGTGGCACTCGTTACAGGCTATCGCAGAATTCCTTATCATGTGTACATCATTATATCGCCTTTTCACAGTGACACTGACCATTCTATGGCATAGACTTTCTTTCGCAAGCGCTCCTGTCCTCTCGTAGTGGCATCGAGGGTCAGACCGAGTCGTGCATCATCTCGTTCGCAACGTCATTCAAGTCGGACTTTTTGCAATGCTCTGGGCCGTTATGGGGTTATCGACATTCTTTCTTCTGCCGCGCGTTACGATTTATTCCGTCTTTGACGCGACGTCAGGGTCAATATACACTCACGTGAGTAGTTTTCTCTCGTAAAAGAGTCTCACAGGAAATGTCGTTTCTCGATTGATTTAGATGATTTATGACGGCCTCTGTTGCGCAAGCGACTGCGTCGGCGCATAGCACAGACTCAGCGAAGCCCAGTCGGCATAGGTCACCTTCGCAGGTGCAGTGTTTTACTTGCCTACGATTTGGTGTCATATTGAAAGGACCAGGGCGTACAATTCCAGACAAATAGTCATTTGTCAACATCAAGAGAACAAGATTCATCGGAGACTGCTCAAGGGCGAGATGCTATTCCTTTAGTTCACCTGGCGAGCGTCTGAGCGCGGATGTGTCCACTGGACCGGGGAAAGGGACTAATGAGTTGTGGAAGAACTCGAGTATATTTACTTACATAGGAGATAGACAGGCACACCAGCCAGAGTGATAAATTTGTTGCACAGTTTATCATTGACTTGTGCAGTATAATAATAGAGGCTTCAAAACCAAAAACTCAAGAAAGTTGCACAGGACATTCGGGAACCATTCATCACCTCATTTTGATGCGCTTTCATCCAAAAGCATAAGAGGAAAAAAACTTGGAACTTTTTGCCCGGAGCCTAGAGCGCTTTATAGTTAAAATATCGCATGGTTAGTTTGGACGCTCGGAGGAGATATCTCTGCGTAAAGTGGCAAAATTCCTCTGCCCCTTACAGAAAGGGCCAACTCCACCCGAAAGATTGGGGCAACCGCTCCCCGCGCCGAAGCGATCGCATATGTCGACTGTACCCCCACGCCGCGGCGGCCGCGGCTCGAAGTACTAATACTAGTACCCCGCCACAATCTGGCCTTTCGTCAAACCCGTGACTGCAGGTTGTAACCCCACACCGGGAGTTCCTCAAAGGTTGCCAAATACCAAAGGTGAGACGCAGCGAACGGATTGTCAACCAAGCTCAGTTTATGGAGCACGATGGGCCAGTGATGGTCGTACTACTCATGACTAGCAACGGACATGTCGGATCGCATATAATTCCGAGTCACGGCAAAGAGCGTTATGTCTATAATCTGCGGAGATCTGCGTTTGTTTACTGTAAATTGTTTGTACTTATGTCGAGATGCCACCTGTCATGATTAAGTTGGGTGCGTCTTCCATTCTACGCTTGACACCCCCACAGTTCCCGATCTGGAAAAATAGTAAGATCAGATAGGAAACGAGATGCAATCCATTTCTCATTTTAGTTACACAATGATGAGAGGAAGAGTGGGAAGGTCATTGATTGGGGGGAGTGAGACGTTTATGCAAAGGAAAAAGTGAGATGATTCTGACGGTAAGATATCTATGATGTAGGGACGAGACAGTGCGATGCCCGCGTGTATCTGTATACATACGTAGAGGTGTAAATAAGTGCATGGGGGAAGTGATAGGAAGACTATTCATTGCAAGATCGAGACAGATGGCGAAACAAAGCCCGAGGTGGTACACGTCGTACACAAACTGCCGCAGAACTTCGAACAAGAGCGGATGCAGAGGCGGAAAGACCTGGGTCGTTATCTTTGAAATGTGACGACAGCCGATCGTCTGTTATAAACAGCTGTTACTCGCATCTTATATCATCATCGAATCGATAACTGCAAATAAAACAAAACCTCATTAGCCCCAAAGACAGGAGAGAAGACGTAAGCAGGTACACGCCTATCGTACGAAGCTTCATCAACTCATACTGCCGACCCACGGCACGGCGCTCTGGGCACCTATAGTCGCACCAGTTCCAAAGGAATCTGAACCTTGAGCAAAGCACCATTCGCGAATCAGCGCTGCGTAAGTCGAGTCCCCTGGACCCCCTCCTGATCTCGGTGAGAACGGCTCACGCATGGGGGAAAATGGACCTTGCTGTCTTGGTGGTGGAGAGGGAGTTGGGCTGACAGGCGACACATCTCGAACCGTTACGGGACTGGGTGGCGAAATCTGTTAAAGAAAGCTGGGCGTGTGTCCGGACGGGTCTCAGCATTTTCCCCATCCTCAGAGCCCGTAGCGAAGCCCTCGTCAACTTCATCTTTTTCCGAAACCAGCCCCTTCTTTGACGATGTTTGCGCCTCAAGAGGCGATGGAGCGGCAGGTTGTCCACCTAGCAAGCCAGGTGACGCCTCCGAAGGAGGTTGTGGACGAGGTGCGTCAATTGATACTGGAAACGTCAGGTAGGGGCGTTTGGCGCAGCGTAATGTCGGAGATTG
>WTXI01000324.1:0-39361 GCA_022376515.1 Lactifluus volemus
TGGTTGGGCCGCTTTGTTGCAATCTCGTCAATGATTAGGGTCCTGGCGGTCGTCACGAAGAGGAGAATCGATGTGAATGTTAGCGCGACTAAGATATGGATAGTTGTGTCGAGACGTACTTCGATCCACCAATTAGCTCCATTCAAGTTATCCATGCTCACACGTAATGAGCCTTAGGCTCATCGAACATTGAACGATCCACCAAGCACAGGCTGACGGGATGCTCTGCTGCTTGTCGTTCATCGAGGAATGCCGTAAATGCATCCCAAGTATCACTTCCCCCACAATATCCAACTTCTTCAAGGTTTGGAAGAAGTTCCAATGGTGGCTCTCCACCATCAGATAGTAAGGAACGAAAGATTTTGCTGACGAGATCATCTTGTACACGAATGGTCTTCACACTGGTGAACAGCCTAAGGAGTTCACGCCACTGTCCTCGGTCGATATTGTCGTACCATTCTGATGATTGTTTCTGCTCTTCGTAGCTGAATGTGACTTGCTCGACAATAGAAAGTATGGGTGAAAGTGTATCAAAGAATTGCACTGCAGAGACAACCTGCCAGTCAAGATCTCCGCACCTGATCCACAACGTCAAGGGAGCGTCACACCCCCGAGTGACCGCATGTAATGAAACCTCGAATGGATGGAAAGTTACATGGACAGCGGTAAATCTGAGGTTCTCGGATGTTTGTATGAACTGCAAGAGGTGTGGAACAGTCAAGGGGGGCTGATTAAAAAGGCCGACATGAAAGGTGCTGAGGGAAGGGGCGCTGACATCCCTCCTTGACCTCCTACCACCACCATCTCTTCAGAACCCGCCTGGTATCCTCGCGACCTGAATAGCTGGTACGTCTTCCAGTCACTGTTTTCAATACTCACGGCTGTCTTCCCCCAATTCTACGTTGTCTCGCCCGCTCTCCCGCTTCCCTTCCTCCTCCCCTCCTCCCTCCATGGACCCCACCGTCCGCCCTGCCTCTCCCCTTCCCCCTTCTCCTCACTTCCCACCGCTCCCAGAGGAATACGTCCCCAACGTTCCCTCTGTCCCGGTCCCACCTCCCTTTGGCCTCCAACTCGTCCGCCTCATCACTGGAGACCTCGACTTGACCCACACCACTGACACCCTTCCTATCCCCGATTTCTCCTTCTTCGACGAGATCCCCAATGGAGGGACCGCTCGGGACGCCCTCGTCCGCCTCTCCGAATTCTTCAGCCACGGCTTCGCCACTCCGGATAACCTTGGTGTCCCACACATCGTTTGGCTCCGAGTTGCGAACAACCTCCTCCTCCAGATACACGCGGGCTTTCGCCGGGTCTTGTCCCACGTCCATCCCGATCACCTCGCGGATACCTACCCCCTCCGTGCCATGGCGGACTCTGACGAGTCTCATTTCCGCCTTTTTGCCGAGACTCTTTCCACCCTTTCCTCTGTCCTTTCCTCGGTTAAGGAACACCCTGGATCCTGGTCCGTCTGCATGCGTTGCCTCGACGACTGCAATGCCACCCTCCCTCCCGATTCCGATCTCCAAGCCACCCTCATGACTTGCGGAAATGACATCCGCGCGGCCCACACCACGATCTTTAACGCCGCCCATGCACGCCTCGTCCATGAGGCTGATGACTGGCAGGTGGACACACTCGCTGACATCGAATCTACTATGCTCGCACAGCTCCTCGACACCCCCGTTAACCCGGCCACTCCCGCCTTCAATGACTGGGTCCATCAGATCGCCATGCATGTTAAAGACGTACTCATTCCAGCCCTAGCCGAGCCGGAGCGCCGCAACACAATCGATCGGCTTACCCGCGAGGCTTTTGCTGACCTCCAGCTTCAGGCCGCCGAGGCCCGCACCGCTGAATGGGAGCGCCTCAAGGCCATCGCCCACTCCGACCTCGAATCCGAATATACCGCCTACAAGGAACAGCTCTGCTCCGATTTTGACGCCGATCTCCTGGCTTACAAGAACCAACTTAAGATTTCGAACCAAGAAGCCAAGGAGGAAGCGCGCCTGCAGGCGGCCCGGGCCCTGGCGCCCCCGCCTAAGTCCGCGGCCAAGGCAGCTCGCAAACTCCACCGCATCGACCCTCTCGCTCGCCCCGCTTCCCGGGCCGGATCCGATACCTCTCCGGACCGCACCCCTATGTCTACGCCAGCCATTACCACCCTTGATCCCCCTCCTCTCTCCTTGGACGAGTCCTCTCAGCAGTCACAACTCATCCCTGCTCCCCCTGGCCCCACCACTTCCACACCTGCCCTCCTCCCTCCCCCTCCCACCTCCGACTCCGCTACTGCCGATCCCCTCGTTGAAAAGGTTCGGCGTCTCGAGGACACCATCGCCTCTTTCACTTCCGCTCTGAAACAAGTCTCCGATCGCGTCGATTGCCTCGAGGTCGCCTCCCTTTGGGACTTCCCAGAGAATCCAACTGACGACATCCCGATGGCACCCCCTTCCCTCCCACCGGCACCCCCGGTCCCCACCCTCCCCTCTGCTCCTCCTCCAATCACTCAAGCTGTCACCATTGCTCCCCTCCCACAACAGATGCGCCCAGCTTCCCGACCCCCGGTCCCCGCCCACCCGACTCCTACTGCACGCATCGACGATGCCACTGCCGCCATGCAACTTGACTATCCGATCCCTGCCGACCCGGCTTCCACGGCGGGCTATGAGACTGCACCCCCCCCTCCCCTCCCACATGGACAATGGTTCTCAATTCAAACGGCAAAGGCAAAGGTAGAGCTGGTCCCTCGTACGCCCAGGCCTCCCGACAACGCACTCGCGACACTTCCCCACCCGTCCCCTCCTCACAGTCCCCCCCCCGCCCTCGATTCTCACCAAAGCTGAGCTTGCTAAGATGACACGCCCCCAACTCCTTGCCGCATACAAAGCGCGCACTGGCCGCCGTATCACAGACCCGAATCTCACCATTGCTGCCATCATCGACCTGTACCTTACCAAGCCTACTCCTCCCCTACCAAAGACACAGAAACCTCCCCCTCCAACCACCTCTACGAACTTCGTGATTATCCGCACCACCCCAGTCCAACTTGGGGAGCCACCTCGGGGCGACGCCGGGGTCATCACCCGCGACCTCCAACTTCGTCTCCGCCAATGCGCCCCGCTGATCGAAACACCGTCACCCTTCTCGCTGGCAAATGGGCCGGCCCTAACTCTCACAATTTCGTTCTCACCTTCGCGGGGTCTCCCGCCCTCGACGCCGTACAACGGGTACGCAAGGTCCTTCTCGACCCTTTCCCAAACTGTCGTCTCGCCCCTCAGAAGGGCACTGCCAACATCCTTATCAACGGAGTCCCAGTCATCCGCGACGAAAACTGTTCTCTCCCTTCCGAAGAGACCCTCCTCAACGAAATCACTATGAATCCGACCTTCGAAGGAGTCACCCTCCTCGCCCCCCCGCGCTGGCTGCGCCGCGACCACGAAATCGAACTCTTCGCTAGACATGCTTCCATCCTCCTCACTATCCTTGACCCTGATGGCTCCATCGTCCCTCGTCTGACCCGTTCCCCCCCTGCCTTCTTTGGGGAACATACTAAGGTAGCCCTCTTTAAATCTCGCCCGTTCCTCCGCCAGTGCGATCGCTGCTGGACCCTCAACCACTCCACTGACCGCTGCCCAGTCAAGTCTTCGACCCCTATCTGCCCCCTTTGCGGCGGCCCTCACACCCATGCCCAACATGCCCCCCTATGCCCCACGCTCGACAAACATGCTACTATCGATGTATGCACATGCGAACCTACCTGTCTCAACTGCGCCTGTCTACACCGCAAGACCAAAAAAGGACCCGACGGGAAAGGACATTCCGTCCTCGACCCGTCTTGCCCCTTGCGTGCGGCCTATCGTCTTCCCCCGTCCGTAGACGACGATGTTCAGGCCCCCTCCTCCCCACATCTTGCCTCCATACACTCCGCCCCAGGCCCCACTGTCACCGCAATCTCCCGCCCGAAACCCCGAAAAATTGTCAACCGCCCTGTCAACCCGACGCCTATTGCCTTGGTCACCTCCCGCGCCCGCGAAATGGCCAGTCGGCCCGAACCCATCCCCTTGGAAGAACTGGAGTCCCTCGCCCCGGAGGACGCCGCGTTTGTCGCCTTCGAACGGTCGGTTGCCAAACTCCCATGAATTTAGAAGCCCTCAAGATTTTGTCGGTAAACATGCGACGCCGCAACGAAATGACGCATGTGCTCCTTCATGATTCCGATGCTCACATCATCGCCGTACAGGAACCCTGGTTTGGTCCTGTCTCCACCGCTCTTTCTGATTCTGACCCCTCGGGCTCCCCGGTCCTTGGGGAGCCCTCAACGATCTTTGGCTCTGTGTTCAACCCGTCCTCGGCCGCTCGGAAGTGGCCAAGGTTCTGGTGTACGTCCGTCACTCTCTGCTTTCCTTTTGCTCTCCTGTCCTTCAAGACCTCCCTCCCCTCTCTTCGGCTACACGTATGGCCGTTGACTTTGACTTTGGCCTGGGCCACCGTTTCCGTCTCATCAATGTCTACCACCAGGTCCCTGAAAAGGGACACTCTCTCCACGGCCTCTTTGACTCCTCTCTAGACTCTACTATCCCCACTCTGGTAGTCGGGGACTTCAACACTCACAGCTCTCTCTGGTCTCCACCCCGTCTCACTCGATCTCCCTGGGCGGACGCCCTTGAGTCTTGGCTGCTCGATCAACACCTCTCTTGCCGCAATCCAGCCGGTGTCGTCACGTGGAGAGGTCTCCCCGGCCAGACCCCCTCCACGCTCGACCTCCTTTTTCTCAACCCTCTCGCCCTCTCTAGCGATCGCTTCTCTGATCCGCTCGTTTCTTTCGACCTTTCGCTTGGCTCCGACCACGCCGCTCTCTTCACTACGTTCTCTTTCCCATCTCCTCTGGCTCCTTCTCCTCTACCTTCGCTCCCGGGCTTTCGGATCGACGATGACTTCGAAGACCCCTGGAAGGCAGCCTTCGCCTGCCTCCCCTACCCCTCCACCCTCGCCACCCCCCTTTCTGTTTGCAACGAAGCAACGGCGCTTCTCCGAGACATCGACTCCACCTCCGACACCTTCTTCAAACCTCGTCGGCCCCCCGACCCCCGCAGGGCCCGTTGGTGGAATGATGACTGTTCAGGGGCCCTCGCCCTCTGGAAACAAGCCCCTGCCGACAGCCGTCCCCACCTCTATCAAGCACTCCGCCTCACCATCAGGGACGCGAAGCGCCAATTCGCCTCTGACTTCCTTGACCGTTGTGACTCGTCCGATCTTTGGCGGGCCGCCCGCTGGCGGAAAGGCCGCTCTGTCACCCGCATACCCGCTCTTTCTCACGAGGGTACCCTTACCCACCACCCGCCCACTATGGCTACGGCCCTTTCCACTCGTTTCTTTCCACCGAATCCTCCCCCTGTCCCCTCTTCCCATCCTTCTGACCCTGCGCCCTTGCCGGTTCGCTCCCATGGCCCGGTTACGGCTCTCGAAATCTCCGCCTGCCTCAACTCCACTTCCAACAGCTCAGCACCTGGACCCAGCGGCATTGGCTACAAATTATTGAAGTGGGCTTTCTCCTCCTCACCTTCCCGTTTCACCTCTCTCTTTTCCGCCTGTCTCTTGCTTGGTATACACCCTTGGACTGGTGCCCAGGTTGTCGTCATCCCTAAGCCCAATAAGCCGGACTACTCCGCCCCTAAAGCATACAGACCCATTAGCCTTCTGGAATGTGTCGGCAAACTCCTCGAAAAGATTGTGGCCAAACACATCATGTCCGACCTCAACCGCTTCCATATCCTCCCCCCGCTCCAATTTGGCAGCCGGGACTTCAGCAGCGCCGTCGACGAAGCGGGACACCTGCACCACCTTGTCCACTCCTGCATTGCTTCGGACTGCGTAGCTGCTACAATATTCTTCGACATTCAAGGCTTCTTCGACAACCTTTGCCCCACCCGCCTCGTTCATCTCTTCCGCCTCTTTGGCTTTCCACCCGGCCTCGTCGACTGGGTCGCTTCCTTCCTCTCTTCTCGCTCTGCCTCTCTCTCTTTCAACAACTACACCCATGACCCTGCTGATCTCTCCTTTGGCACCCCGCAGGGATCCCCTCTTTCCCCCATCCTCTCCGCTCTTTACACTGCGCCCCTCCTTTCACTTCTAAACGACTCGGACCCCTCCCCCTTCACCTCCTTCCAGCTCTACGTCGACGACGGCTGCATCACCGCTAGCGGTGAAACGTACCACTCTGCAGCAGGAAAGGCTGCCGCGGCCTATGAACGTGCCGCCACGTGGCTCTTCGAGAACGGCCTCAAGCTTGATCGCGACAAGACCGACTTCATGTGCTTCCGTGGCCGACACTCCGAGGCCCGGTTTGGCCCAATACTCTCCCGTATCGCCCTCCGCAACCCCTTCAACGGTGAGTTCCCCGTCACAGCCTCCCCTGTTGTCCGCTACCTAGGGGTCTTCTTCACACCGACACTTGACTGGCGCAAACATGTTACCATCATGGCCTCCAGAGCGCGATCTACCTTGGTCGCCTTGGGAGTCCTAGGTAACTCTGTTCGCGGCCTCGACTTTGCCAACTGGCGTAAGGTCTTCCACGCCATTGTTCTTCCTATTCTCACCTACGGTTCGCCCGTCTGGTTCACTGACATTAAACAGAAAGGCCTCGTCGGCATCCTTCAGGTTGCGCAGAACGAGGCCTGCCGCAAGATCAGCGGCTGTTTCCGTACCACACCCACAGATCCCCTTCATCACTTGTTAGGCATTCCCCCTATACTTTACACTCTACGCAAATACCGGCTTCAGTACACTACTCGTCTTTCCGCCTTGCCGCCGTCATCTCCTTTACGTACCGTAGTCTCTGCCAACCCTCTAACGCGCTGGCACCACACTTTCTTCCCTCCCACTAATCTTACGCGTCTGGTCGAGTCTCTGAACCCCAGCGCACCCCCCTTTCTTTTTCCACTCCCTCTGCGCACGCCGCCGTGGTCCCACCCTCGTTACTTTAACCTGACCCTTGTCGCGGGCTCTTCTCGCTCCTCCCGTGCTCTCATCAGCTTGCCCCCTCCCTTCTCCCACTCCCTCTTTTTACATACCCTCCCCGTACCATCCCCGTCCTTTGCATCTGCTTTCTTACTATACAGTGGGGAGAGGTTGTTGGAGTCGTCGGTTGTTGTTGACACCGATCAGCGTTCGTCGCTGTTCGGCGCCCTCCTTGCGGGGCTAAAAATTTTTTCCACCGACCCCTCGGGGTCTTCACTCCGTCTCTTTTTACCCAATAGGTCTCTGCTTCCCTCCTTGACTGATTTATGTATGAAATCTCGTCTCCTTCCCTTAGCTTTCTCTTTTACTTCTTTACTTGACTCTTTCCTTGACGCTGACTTCACTCGCCGCGCCGAACTTCGGCTCTTCAAGGTGTCTTGGTCTGTGGTCCCTGGCAGGGACACCCTCACTCTCCTCTTGGAAAACATCCAACCAGAGCTGGTCGTCGACCCCCCTATCCCTCGTAAACAACTTGCCTTCCACCTCTGGCACCAGGATATCCTCCTGGGACTTGCCGCCAGGAAACCCGGCCACCACGCTTGGGTCGCCTGTCCCCCCACCCCTTCCTCAGACCCGCCGCCTTTCGTCCAAGGCCTTTTGTCTCACAACAATCGCGCCCTCTTCTCTAATGGCCTCCAACTCCTCTCCCGCCACGGCTTCATCGCGGACTACAGTGACCGCTTCCGGCCCGATGCCAGGGACAACACTTGCTGCCCGTGCAACTACGTGGATCTCTCTTCACCACCCCCCAGCCCGGGGATTACCCGTCGCACCACCCTATCACATATACTCTTCGATTGCCCCCTTTACTCTGAACAGCGGTCGTCCACCATTTCTCACTACTCCTCCGCCTCTATCTTCTCCACTGAACTAGGCAGCCGTAACCTGGCCCAGTTCACCTTCCTCACACAAGCCACTCTCCGCCCCCTGCCTCCCAGACCAGACCCCCCTTGAATGACACCGTTGGACAGCGGCTGATGTAAGTCCTTCTTTATGTCTCCTCTGCCTCGTTCGCTTCCATATGTACTCCTTACCATATCACCTTCGTCGACGCCTCCCTTCTATTACGTCTCTTACAGTATCTTCCTCGTGTCGTTACTTGTCTTGTAGGCTATGTCTTGTTGCTTGTAGCAGGGACAATAAATTCCAATTCAAAAAAAAAAAAAAAAGAAGGGGCGCTGATCCGGGCAACAAGACCCTCCAAATATGCGGCTATACCTCTGAACAGAAACCGGCGTAGGTTAGGAAGTGTGACTGGAGCACTGCTCGGGGTCTGGTGCAACTGGCTTTCAAAATCACGGTTGGAAGGAGAGGATTTAAATCCAATGCTCATCCTCTCTAGCTGTGCCATAAGCGAAAGCCGTGTAAGTATATAGCTTGGAGGGAAACAGGCGGATGCTGGGATATCATTAAGCACGAGAGTGACGAGTCCCGCGGCACTAACTGTGAGTAAGGGTGACCCAATTGGAAGGGAAGCTGTCCATAGTCTGAGATGACGTAGATTTGGGGCTTGAAAAGTTACAGGAAGGACAACTTCGGTCGGAGAAACGATACATATGCGTTCCAGGATTGGGAATTGATCATCCATAACCGTGACGAACTTGGCCATATTTGGTAGCGTCGAAAAGTAAATGCGATGCACGCGATCACGGTGCGAAAGTGCGAGCAATATACCCGATTCATCTTCGGCTGTCATCTCCCGATTCGTGTAATAACAGATGGTGAGCGGTAGAGGTGGTGAATGTGCGAGCATATCAGCTACAGGCACACCATTGGTGCAGAGGAGATGAAGGTCGAGTCGGGATGGTGATTCAAAAATGATATTTCGCCACAGTCGACAAACATGTGCCAGGTCGTACCACCAACGTTGGTGGGACAAAATAGTGGCTATCCCAAATTCAGCATCATATTCGTCCGGTTCCACCAGCCGATAGAGGTGAAATATATGGAGAAGCACGTCGTCGTTGAGGACATTTATAGGTGAGTGTCGCCTAGTATTGCTGTTGAGCCCTATTGATTCGCAAGTTTGTGAACAGATCAGAGACGCAATGATCATGATTTGGAACTGCGTACCGTGACGTCTGCCGAGCCTTCTAATGAAGGGAGAATAGATTATTGTGGAGCAGCAACCAAGCATTTTTAGGGAAGTGAGTAATGACGTGGATGCGATTGAAGAGTGTACAGTAATGTGTAGGCCTTTTAGACGACCGATGCGGCGGCCTCTGCCCCGTGGTGATGGTGGCGTCCTTGGGCGCTGACCTATCTCCAGAATTGGACGCTGGCGTCCACCTTCATCATCGTTGCCGTCGTCGCCTCATCATGAGCCACACCTCCTTTGCCACACTTTCATACACACCTACATTTATACAGTATGCGCTCAGACAGGTCAATACCTTACGACCTTCAAACACTTCAAGCGCTCTCCACCAACGCCACAAAGCGCCACGAATACTATGGACTTATGGCCTGCTAGATGGACGTTTTTTAGCGTGCGTTGTTTCTTCTCCCAATTATAACCAGAGAAACACATCGTTACGCATGTGGTGATGACTGACTGCCAGTCATTCTTAGAGGATCATCGACCGCGCAGGCAGACACCGTCAAAGTGCAACTTGCCAGGATTTGGCGCGCGACAAGGACAGTACGATCTTGTGTCATAACTAGCATGACGTCTTCGTACTGTCATGGCGCCCCGTCCCGCCCGCACCCACGAACGCAAATGAAACAAAAACTATAGACAAATGAGCGCTTAATATGATATCGTATTCAATTCTCGATTCGCCTTTCCCTAGAGCGCGGAGTGGCGCAGATATCCGGTCCAGAGCCAAGACCAATTACAAAGGGCAGCTTGAGTCGCTCAGGCTGGCTAGCAGTGATCCCCGTACGTCCCACGATTCAAATTATAAGGTATTAGATCATGATATACCAGGGGTTCATCAACGTCCATCGTTCACAACTTCCCGGCCCCCTCCCCTTTTCTTATTCCCCGTGGTATTCGAGAGCAACCCGTACGAATCATGGTGCTGCCACCCACACGTATCCACAACCTCAACTTGGCACCCCAAGACAAGAGGCTACTTGACTCGGAGCCTGCCGATTGCGCGATATGGGTCATACCTGCGAATCGAGATGTCAAATCGCAGTGGCTGTGGTGGCTGCAGCGACTTTTTGGTCTGTCGGTATCTCCACTGTATTCTCTACTACATTAAAAGTAAGGCACGGTCCGACTACAGCATAGATGATAGTACAATTAACGAAAAAGGAGGGTCAAGTACATGCGATCGTAAAGGCGGAGCGATGAAAAGGTAACTCCCAAGCGTCTGCCAGTGACAAAATATAGGACTATCGTCACGAGCTAGTCGAATACCTTCGTTGATAGACTAAACGTTGGCAAACGTCGTTAGTGGGTAAAGCGGAGGATGTGAACGAAACGAGACAAACCTCAAGTCGACCAGCCAAAGCCGCCGACAACAGACGGATGGGAGTTTTTTATGACGGCATTGGTGAGGTCCTTGCACTGGCGGATGACTCCCATTATGAACTCGATCGGAGTCACGTAGGTTACGTCAGAGGAGTCGGCGTTCCCACTACCGCCGGTGAGCATACCCGCCATGCGTCCCATACCATCGACTACGACAGCCCCAGAATCTCCCTTGGCTGAAAATGCGCCCGCTTGTTTGTCCCGGGGGATAACCGCCCACTCTTTGGACACGGCTGCGGTGTCGCTGTCCGGGAGGTATTTCCGAACATACGCCATGTAATTAAGACCTCTACCGAGAGTGAGGCCCGTAGTCTTACCTCTTCATTACTGTGATGCAAGCCCTGCCGTCCTGGTCGAACGTCGTCGGCTTGCGCATTTCCTCAATCGATATGGTGCCAGAGAGATTGAATACGGGGTTGATCGGCGAAGTGAACTTGAGGGAGCTTGTCGGGTCGGGATTCATCTTTCCCCTGAGCCTGATGCACTCGGAGAGTGAGTACTTTTCTCCGAGGTCGATAAAGTTTCCGGCAAAGTCAGCAGGGTTGATCTTGGACGTCTCAACCTCGAAGACGGCGATATCTTGCGTGAACTGCTGCTCAGGGTTGCCAGCACCGACAACAATTCTGGGAGAAAACTTGACATTGCCCAGAATACGACTCTTGGTAGAGGACCATTGCGGTACGATCTCCTTGAGGAACTCCGTGAGATGCAGCTTCCTCTCCTCCGCTCGACTCTTCTCATCCTCGGTATACTTGCGCATCCCCTGAGAATACACATCTTCCTGACCTGCTAAGCTCTCCAAATACGTCTGATGGAAATCGATATCGTCCTCTAGGATGTCGATCTCTTTCTGAATGACATCAAGATGCTGCTGGAATGCTGTGTCGCTTAGAAGTAGCACATTCCGGCGGGGCTGACTATCATCGGTGCGCTCGAACTCTCTATTCTCCACATGACTCGGAGGGAAGAGAACATGACGGGCGGTGACTCCAAAAAGTTTGTCGACGCCCTCGACTGCGATGAAAAACCCAAGCGTCCCTTCGGCCCAGGGGGTATTCTCTGCACAGATGCTCGTGCCGACGGAGGTGATGAAGGGCTCTCGTGCAATCGCCGCGGGGTGGACGAACTTGAAGAAGCCGGTGGGCTTAAGAAGTGCGGGACCCACGGGTTGGACGAAGTCGGATTCGCGTAGCTCGACGTCAACATCCTTGATTCAGTAGCTGAGTAGTGTTTCCTTGCACTGGACAGCAACCTGAATGCCGACATCGTAGGACAGGCGAGGGGGACTAGAGTACTCGCCGATCCAGAGGACAAGGTTTCCGTCACTGTCAGGGTTGTTGACGTAGCCAATTCGGACGATCTCGGTACTAGACCAGTTGACGTCATTCAGGTTGAGGATGTCGTGTACTTTTATGGCGAGGTTATCCTCCCAGACATCGAACAGCTCATGCTCTCCTGGAATACGAAGCTCCCTGAGCCTGGTGTATGCCTCCGGCCGGTGGGCGGGTACCACGGCGCGCCAGTACGGGCAATCAGCCTCGGTGAGGACGGCAAACCCCGGTAGTAACACTTGCCCTCGAGTTCGGAGACACGGGGTGGAAGGGAAGAGTCTAGAAGACCAGACATGTCGGTCGTGGGAGAGGAAGTGACAGGTAGGAGAGAAAGAACTGATAATTTTTAGGGGTAAACCGGTCGTTTATTTTTGTTTGATACAATATGGATTGCAACTTCCAAAACGGTACATCCCTAATGTCTAGGGGTACTTTTAGGGGTCTTTCTGAAGAGATAATATATGTTATCATCAGAAAGTACGCATCTATGATAGTGCAGTGACCTTCGGTCTGTCAATCTACTGCTGGTGCCACGCCATACCCTGACAATAGTTGTATAATTTCCCGTTCTCCCCCACGGAATGCTCGTTGGAGCGGAGTTCGGCCTTCGAAATCCCCGCAATGTACATCTGCGCCTCGTTCAAGCAGTAGCTTGATAAGCGTGACGTGACCGAATCCAGTCGCGATATGTAATGGAGTCCACTGTTCTTGCTGCTTCGCATTCACGTCGGCGCCATGATCAAGTAAGAGCAACGCGATGTCGAGATTTTCACTTCGCGATACCGCCATGTGCAGTGGGGTCCATCCGAACTTGTCTCGGGAATTCACATTAGCACCATTGAGGATTAATAATCCCGCGACACCCCTTCTTCCTTCCTCCGACGCCGCATGCAATGGAGTCCGGTGATATTCGCCCCGTTCGTTAACATCCACGCCGCGGTGAAGTAATGACCATACGATAGGGATCTCCCCTTTTTTCGATGCCGTATAAAGCGACATTCTCTCACCGTTGAGAGTACTACCGCTGGGTGCCGAGTCGGAGTTTGTGGTTGCCGATGCTTCGTCAAGCGAAATGGTGTCCTCTTCAGGATCCGGAGAGTCCACACCTATTCCCATTCGTGCCGCTAAGAGCTTTGCAATCTCCCATGCTCCGTGTACAACGGCCACGTCGAGGGGTGTCTTATTGCCGCTGTCCCGCAACTCGGCGTCCGCGCCCGACTCTAGTAGAAGTTCCACCATGTCGAGAGGCCCTTTCTGTGCCACTGTATGGAACAAATGTGCAACACTGCGCGACGCCAGGGGAAACGCAGTTTCTCCTGTTTTGTCTCGCTTGTGAATATCTGCGCCCTGCTGGACCAACAGCTCCGGGACGTTGAGATGTTCGAAGTCACATGCGAGATGTAGTGGCGTCCATCTGGACGATGTTTGAGCATTTACATCTGCACCACGGTCAAGTAATAGCCGCGCGACATCAAAATGACCTAAGTGTGAAGCAAAATGCAATGCCGTCCAGCCTCCATTATTACTGGAATTCACGTTCGCACCCCGTTCGATCAGGGACGATGAAACCTCGAGGTGTCTATTCAAGGATGCCAGGGTCAATGGAGTGTTGTGATTCTTATCCAACACGTCGACATGTTCTCCATGATCGAGTAACAACAGAACGACGTCAAGATGGCCGGTTTGGGATGCAATGTGACATGGTGTTTGACCATGGTTGTCGCGGAGGCTCACATCCGCACCACATTGGATCAGCCAACGTGCCACCCCATGTTCCCCAACACCACAGGCAAGGAAGAGGGAAGTACGTCGCTCCCTGTTGACTGCGTCGATGCCTGCGCCATGTCGAACCAGCGATTTCACAATTTCGAGGCTCCCAGCATTCGATGCGAAGTGCAGCGCGGACCACATCAGGAAACCTGCATGAAACTTTTTTGAACTCGCTCGAGCTCGGTCGAGCTCGACCGAGCTCGAGCGACTGAAAAAGTGTGAAAAGTCACGAAAGTCCAAAAGGAACCTAGAATTCACCAAAAAGTTATTTTGACTACATTGACAAAAAGTAATCAAGTAGAAAAAGTCATGAAAAGTGATAACAGTGTCAAAAGTGAAAAAGTGCCTTTCTTTAGTGCTGAAGCTAAGGAAAGCAGGGAATCCAGAGAAGCAAAGGGTACAATACAAGTCTGGGATAAATTGGCCTCATGCCCGGCTCAGGGACTACTACTACTCATGGGCATATCCACCCCGGCCATCCCTCATCTAAATCAGGAAGTCGCCCCATCTACAACAGAAGTGGGTCAGGGCGAGTGGACTTGCGGCGGCGTGGGTTTTGGGCTAGAGTGGTTGAGGGTGGTGGGGAAGTACGGCTCGGGTGGGACCACGACATTCACGCCTTCACCTGGTAGATCGGCTATCTCGAGAGGATCTGGCTCAGAGACCTCGGTCGGGACGATGACATTACACTCAGTCTAGTGTTGGACAGGGGTATCTAAAACCGGGAGGAGGCCGTGCCACACACTGGTCGCAGGCGTCTGGCGCTCTGGCGGTCGCAACGGCGTTTCCAGCGCGATCCCGACGCCAAGGACATCGACACGGTGCGAGTCCGAATCCGGAAGGGGCGGGGGAAGCGGCAGAGGGGAGGAGGCCGTGCCCCACATCGATCGCAGGCGTCTGGCGCTCTGGCGTTCGCAACGGCGTCGCCAGCGCGATCCCGACGCCAAGGACATCGACACGGTGCGACTCCGAGTCCAGAAGCGGCGGGGGAAGTGGTAGAGGGGAGGAGGCCGTGCCCCACATCGGTCGTAGGCGTCTGGCGCTCTGGCGTTCGCAATAGCGCCGCCAGCGCGATCCCGAAGCCAAGGACATCGACACGGTGCGAGTCCGAATCCTGAAGGGGCGGGGAAAGCGGCAGAGGGGAGGAGGCCGTGCCCCACATCGGTCGCAGGCGTCTGGTGCTCTGGCGGTCGCAACGGCGCCGCCAGCGCGATCCTGACGCCAAAGATGTCGACGCGGTGCAACTCCGAGTCCGGAAGCAGCCGGGGAAGTGGTAGAGGAGGACATGCCCCACATCGCTCCCAGGCGTCTGGCGCTCTGGCGGTCGCAACGGCGCCGCCAGCGCGATCCCGACGCCAAGGACGTCGATGCGGTGCGATGGGGTCCCTCCAGCATCGAGGGATGACGCGAAGCCATCCCTCATCGAAGGGAACGAAGGGGGCGAAGGGGGACGAGGGAGAAAAAAGGGAGGGCAAGGAAACTACAGAAAAGTCAGAGAAGTTAGTGAAGTGGAAGAGTAGATAACATACCTAGCAACACCTGACAGGGAAGCACCCTTCAGGTGTCCCAACACCCCTCCAACACAATCACAACACAAAAGGCAGAGGCAAAGCAGGAGGAAGAGGAGGAAGAGGACAAGCAGAGAGGTGCCCCAAAGATGACGCGCTGGAAAACCACCGGAAAAGGACCACGCTGTTGATGGCAAAGGCAGTGGTGAGACTCGTAAGAAATGGTTTCGGGCAAACCAAAACGATCCTGACCGAGATTCGCGACAGAGGGAGGCGACAGAGGGAGGCGACAGGGAAGGTAACGCGAGCAGTGAACGAAAAAAAAGAAACCAGCTGAGTCAAGTGACTATGCGACTATTGAAGTAAGCCATAGAGCCGCCAACAGATCCAGCCTCGATGGTGTAATGGTAAACAGATGGTTTGCCTTCATTACTGCATGCACAAGTTGAGGGTTCGAATACCGCAATGTGCAATTAATTGGAAGCATGCTGTGGGATGATTATGTGAGCAACTGTGAGAATTTTTTACCTGGAATTGATTGGATTATTAAGCCGGGGCCGGCCCGGACAGCTGGTAAGTTTATTACACTGATTTAAGCTTTTCAAACTTTTCTTACTTAAAGTTGTTTAATTCATATTCCATCCCATGTGGGTCAATGCAAGATTTTTTACTTTTGTACTTTTTCACCTTCAAAAGTCAAAAAGTCAAAAAGTTTTTGCACCATTTACTGATGCACTTGTCGTTTTTCTGTGCCCTTGCATCGGCACCGTGGACAAGTAGCTCCTGCACAATGTCAAGATGTTCACCTTTGGAGGCGAAGTGCAATGGGGTCCAGCCGTAGTCGTTGCGAGAGCATACACCGGCACCAGCACGGATTAATAATTGCACGATGTCTAGATGCCCGTAGAGCGACGCGGCCATCAGCGGCGTCCAGCCGTCGAAGTCACGTGACTCCACATTCGCGCCACCTTGGAGTAACAATTGGACTACGTTTAGATGGCCATTTTTCGATGCGAACTCCAATGAAGTATGGCCAAAGTCGTCACGGGAATCCACGTCTGCGCCATTCTGAAGTAGCAACTGCGTGACATCCGAATGTCCACCACAAGAAGCTCCTATTAATGCAGTGACGTTGTTCTCGCCACGGGATCCCAAAGCCGCGCCGTGTTGTAGTAACACTCGCACGACTTCCGATGCACCACAGGATGATGCATAAATCAATGGGGTATCGTCTTCCTGAGGTGACCCGTTGACATTTGCGTTGTGTTCGAGTAAGAGCTCGACAAAGTCACAACGTCCTTTTGCTGCTGCAACGGACAACGGACTCTGTAGAAGCTCATCCAAGATATTGGCATCTGCTCCGTGCTCAAGGAGCAGCGCCGCAATAGCCAAATGTCCCTTCGCCAGCGCGGCATGCAACGGGGCACAATAATATCCGCCACGGGCATTGACATCGGGTGGAAACGCAGTTACCAGATGTCCTACAAGGCTACGAAATCTACATAGCGTGGCATAGTATAATGGGACAGCTTCTGGTTCTGTTGGGTGCGTCGTAGACATGGGTTCCATAAATGGCAAATCAACATTGAACATCCACACCCATGTCGCAAAGTATGGCTTGTCCCGGTCAAAAAGACGCTCCATCGCATCCTGGATCCCTATTGAGACGTTCTCGAACTTGCCGTGGTCTACCCAATGTTGAGCCGCGTACATCGCAAGGGGAAAGTTTTCGACACTGCTTTTGTCGACCTTGTCATCTAACCGGAGTAGGACGCTCAGACATGCCTGGGCGAAAATGGTGTGTGCAGAGTAGGGGATGATATGATAACGGGGAAGGTGTCCTCCCGCACTGGCGAGACGATCGGATGTCAAGAATTCCTTGACAGAAAAATGCGAAAATTGGGCAACTTGTGAACCGTTGACGTTGACAATTGCGACTAGACTCGAGCAAGCCGATAGAACCGCTTCTTCCGAGTCCTCCAGGCGCCAATCGAGGATATATTCGGGAAGAGATCCTGCCTCAAACCGAATCGCAAGGATCTCTGCAAGCTCCCCAACGAGAAGTGGCCGAACAGACATAGCAAGACATTGGAATAGACGTTGCGCAAACTCCTGTTTCTCCAGACTGATTCCGAGCAGTGCCCGTTCGTATATCTCATCCAGGCTCCGTGGTAAGTCTTCCAGAGCTCGCCGAATCGCTGAAGGGAAACAGCGACGCAGTGTTTCGAGTTGACACACGACCCATCGAAACCTACATTAGCCGATAAGAATTTATCATTGCGTACAGTAATAACGATTGCTTGACTTACATCCCATCAGCCTTCCGTGACAACGTATCAATCACCAATTGTTTATCTTCCGCTCTCCATCCACGCAATTTCCGGTCAGAAAGGACGACGGAACGGATGTAGTTGGAAATATCGTCTTTCTGTCCACTTTGGTCATGGAGGGATACATGCTGGGATGCCAATTGGTCGAGGACAGCCTTGATATCTGCCTCGGGACGGCTCGTGATACATAAGCGGAGATTTGGAAGATTTAGATCAACAAGTTCCTTCACAAACTCGAGGACCTGTTCCCGAGGGGACATCACACCAGAGTTGTCGGGACATTCGTCGACTCCATCGATAATAATATATATTGGGGGCTGCCCTGGTAGCTCCAGCATCTTCTCGAGGCATCCCGTAAGCGCCCGATAATCCGGTTGCTGCGACCCTCCATCATGCTCCGAATATAAGTGGGAAAGGATATGATAGCAAAGATCTGATTTGGCGCAGAACTGGGAAAGGAGCGAAGTAAGTAATCCTCGGAGGTCCTGCTTTGCGGTATCTCTGAAGTCGAAGTAGTAATATGCCATCAAGGCTAATCCTGCATCACGAGCTTCTTTGGCATGTTGGATCAAGCTCGAGCTGGTTTACTATCTCAACCGAAGCTGGAGAATGAAATTGGTTTGAATGCCTACCAAAAAACGCTCTTTCCTGAGCCCGCTGAGAAACAGATCAGCGAGATGTTCACGAAGGGATGAGTAATCGACGACAACATACGTTTGCCATAAATCCATAATAGGGACCCAGTGGATTCCCAGTCACTAAACGTTCTGCCTTGAGTGAACCATGTAGAAGTTCCATCGTGATGAGCGGTGCGTGCAGTGTTGTGATTTTTCGATGGATCTGGAGGGCAGAGCCAAGTTCGGATGTCCTTTTGTAACTGCTCGCCTGCACTCCCAACTCAGTTTAATCGGGATCGCTTGTAGTTAAGGGGCTTACGCTTCGTCTTGTTGATTTCATTTGCAGTCTCTTCTATCGTGACTAATACCTGAACTTAGCTAGGAAGTCATCAGTCATGAAAACCAGCTGAACACACCGAGAACTTTTCGCATGTCAGCTGTCGAAGCCACCCCGTCTACCCGGACAATAATTGTCAACTCAATTATTGATAGCTGGTGAAAGGAGGGCCACGTACCATCCATTACGACCTTCATATTGCCTAAAAGACCGTAGACCACTTCCAGAGTATGGGCAACCGTCATCCGGGCCTCTTCTTGAGTAAGTCGATCCAGCCTTTGTAGCACGGCCTCGATCTCCTTTTCTCCCAGGAGCTTCTTTGCGAACTTCTCTGTGGAATGCTGAGCCATAAAAAGTATGTATGACGACGAGATACTTACTGAACCTTCCTTGTTTAATCTGCTTTAAAGGCGATCTTCTCGGTATATATATTGAGGCGTTTGAGGAAATTTGCTACACATTCGAAGAGGTCGATGAGGGCGTCGTAGCTTGTGCTTACTCCGATAGCGGCCTGAAACAAACCACACATGACGAGGATGTAGGATGAGAAAGTAAGGCAGATGCGTACACAGAGAAGGACATCAATGCCGATGAATATTGCCTTTGTTGGATGGAATGGAACCTGTAGGCGGAAGAGTAAAGCTGTAACTAGACAGGTTCGTATAGTAGGACTCACAAGGCCAGCGATCTCACTGAGAATGGGGGAAAAGGCATGAATTGCTTGAACTACGGGGCTGAGCCAGTTAATCAAGCTTCGATTTCCTTCCCGATAGACTTTGAACTCCCTTAGTGTGTCTTGGAGTAGAACGAGAACAGACTCGGGTGAGTCGTAACTCTGAAACTTGTTGGCTTGAGGATATTTAGTGAGGTCTATCCCCGTTTGGTTGGCGTAGTCTGCCAAGGCATCGAGAAAGAACTGGAAATTAGAAGAGGACATGGTTGTAGAAGACGTGAGAGTGGTGGCGATGCCGCCATGATGGACGATAAGGCGATCTAGTAATCTGCCTAGTAAAGCAATCCCCAAATTGTCATACACTGGCTCCCCAGACACGGGCGTCCAGTTGTTGACGCTTAGATCTTAGCCCTCAGTTCGACTAGGTACCGTATTCTCAGGCTGCACTAGTTATCATAGTGGGATCTTGAAGCATAGTCTAATCTTCGCGAACGGGTGCAGTGTTATTCAAGTTGATCAAGACCAGGTTACTTGGTATCTCTGACAGCCCTGCGTGTTCCCTCTTCTCACCAGCCCAAACATTCCTTAAACTTCCTTTGGCCTTTTCTGCTATCCCCTTCTTTTGCTTACATCCCCCTCAAACACCGCATTCCCTGGTAATGTAGTCTCTGAGAACACCGCCTCTCCTACCCAAACGCGGTGCTCTCCTGATGGACACTAAATATCCCGGGCTAGTTTATCGAGGGATGCGAAGATGGCTTTGATGGCTAGTCTACTAGTATGAATAAAATCTTTGTGATGATTGACGATAAGAGAAAATCAAACGTTACGATGTTCAATGTTCATTTCTTGTCTCACGTGACTGAGGCACGGCCAGTCACATGCTCGACGCGTCTCCGAACGAGACGCGTGACATCCCACAACAACGAGGCCTTTATCTGAATGAGGATGGTCGCACATCCTCTTCCTTTGCGACCCATCTATGCCTTCTCTAAGTAGAAGCCAAGAAAGCCACGCAAAATGTCAGGGGCAAAGGAACGAGACCACATGGGCATATCCCGCGCGGTGTGCAGGTGTTCGCCTGTGCGGGGCACAGACAGAAAAAAAGGATGCCCTTATAGCGGTGATAGTAATATTGTGACACATGGGGCTGTTCTGCGCAAAAATGTCTCCAAACATGAAGAAAAAGGTAACGTATATACAGAAGGAAGAATCACGGAGGCTGATGGAGAAGTGTTTGAAGGTCGCTGAGAACTTGAAGGAGGTTGTTGATCCCGCTAATTGCTCCTATCCCTCTGCTGGCTTTCTATGGCTGCGAGGACGATGACGTTGAATATTTGAATAGCAACAATACCAGTCGACCAGAAAAGTCATTGCAGCCACCGCAGCCGCAGCGAATTGACATCTCGACTTGCAGCTACCATGACCCATATCGCACACTGGCAATCGGCAGCAGGCTCCGAGTCAAGTAGCCTCCTGTATTGGGGTGCCAAGTCGAAGTAGTGGATACACGGTCAGTGGCAGCACCATGATTCGTATGGGTTGCTCTCAAATACCATGGTATCGTGTTATACTTCTTGTATTCTTTCTTGGTTAAGAAGGGTCGTCACGGTGAATAAAAAGGGGGAGGGGGGCCGGGAAGTCGTGAACGATGAACGTTATGAACCCCCAGGTATATCTATATATGAGTTGTGGTACGTACGGGGGTCGTTGTACACTCTAGCTGCCCTTGAAATCGTTCTTGGCTCTGGACCGGATATTTGCGCCACTCCACGCTCTAGGGAAAGGCGAATCAAGATTGAACGTTCTTCTATCTGTTGTTTTTGCTCATTTACATCCGTGGGTGCAGGCGGGTGGTGTGCTATGACATTACAAAGCATGCCAGTATGAAACAACATCGGTCTGTATTTGTCGCGCGCCATATCTAGGGAGTTGCCATGAGCACTTGACTGTTTCGCTGGTAATAATTGGGAGAAAAAACAACGCACGCCAAAAGTGTCCATCTAGCAGGGCCGTACGTCACATTCGTGGCGCCTTGTGGGATGTTCGTACGTAGCGTTGGAGGACAGCGCTTGAAGTGATTGAAGGTGGCAAGGTATTGACCTGTCTGCGTGCATACTGTATAAATTCAGGTGTGTGTGAGGTGTGGAAAGGATCATAATGGTGACGACGGCGGTGATGATGTTATGACGAGGAAGGTGGGCGCCAGCGTCCATATCTGGATATAGGTCATCGCCCAAGGACGCCGCCACCGCCACGGGAATGGGGCATCCGCCGTCCAACATTGTTGTACACTCTTCGATTGCATCTACGTCATTACCCACCTCCCAGAAAATGCCTGGTTGCTGCTCTACCATAATCGATCCTCCCCTCATCAGAAGGCTTGGCCGATGTAAGCAGAACCGAATCATGATCGTTGTATCCCTGATCTATTCACAAACTTGCAAATTAATAGGGTTCAATAGACGATCCTCACCTATCAATCCTCAACGGCGATGTGCTACTCCAGATATTTCATCTCTATCGGCTGGCAGAACCAGACGAATATGACAACGAAACTTGGATGGTTGTTGCTTGGTCCCACCAACGTTGGTGGTACAAGCTGGCACGTGTTTGTCGATTGTGGCGAAATATCATTCTTGAATCACCATCACGGCTCGACCTTCATCTCTACTGCACCAATGGTGTGCCCATAGCGGACATGCTTGCACATTCACCACCTCTACCACTCACCATCTGTTATGACGCTATGGATCGTGAGATAACAGCAGAGGATGAATCGGGTATATTACTCGCACTTTCGCATCGTGACCGCGTGCGTCACATTTACTTTCGGATGCCAAATGTGGGGAAGTTCGTCACAGTAATGAATGATCAATTCCCAATTCTGGAACGTGTGTATATAATTTCCCCGACCGAAATGGTCTTTCCTGTAACTTTTCAAGCCCCCAATCTACGCCATCTCCGACTATGGACGGCTTCGATTCCAATTGGATTACTTGCCACTACTGCCGCGGGACTCGTCACTCTCGTGCTTTCAGATATTCCGGCATCCGCCTATTTCCCTCCGAGTTATATTCTCACCCGACTTTCGCCTATGCTCCAGCTCGAGAGACTGACCATTATATTTCAATCCCCTCTTCCCAACAGTAATTTTGAAAGGCAATCAGGCCAGACCCCGGATATGATCACACTTCCCAGCTTACACCACTTTGTGTTCAAGGGCGTGAGCGCCTGTCTGGAGGGCCTCGTTGCTCGGATCAGCGCCCCTTCCCTCAACAAATGTCATGTCTATCTTTATAATCAGCTCTCCTTTACTTTTTTACGCCTCTTGCAGTTCATCCAAACATCTGAAAGCCTCACATTTAGCGCTGTCCAGGTAACTTTCGGTGCGCTTGCTGTTTCGTTACATGCGGTCCCGTGGACGTGGAACACTCCCTTGATGTTGCGGATCGGGCGCAGACATCTCTGCCGGCAGGTTGCGTCTGCAGTTCAATTCCTTGGCACACTTTCACCCGTACTTTCGATTGTCGAGCAAGTCACATTCAGCTACGAAGTCCACAAACAATCATCAGAATGGGACAACAATGTCGACCGCAGACAGTGGCGTGAACTACTTAGGCCATTCACAAACGCGAAGGCTATTCACGTGCAAGGCGATCTCGTCAGTCAAATGTTCGGCTCCTTACCATCTGCCGATGGAGAGCCACCCCTGGAGCTCCTTCCGAACCTTGAGGAAGTTGGATATTCTGGAGGAGGCGATGCTCGGGACGCAATTACCGCATTTCTCAATGAACGACAAGTAGCAGGCCACCCCGTCAGCCTGCGCTTGGTGGACAATTCGATGTTCGACGAGCCTAAGGGCCCATATGCATGAGCGCTGCGACAACTTGAATGGATCTAATTGATGGATTGAGGTACGTCTCGACACAACTATCCATATCTTAGTCGCGCTCACACTCGCATCTAATCTTCTATTCATGACGACCGCCAGGATCCTAGTCATCGATGAGATCGCAACAAAGCGGCCCAACTATCTTATCTCAGGCTTACTAGTAGTCTCCATATATAATTCGTCTCTCCTTATATGTTGTCCATCATTATTTCGCGTTTCGAGCACGGTGTCATTTCATTGCTATTATTTACGTACACTCTATGACTGTTATGCCTACCAGCCTTGAAACGCTGCTCTTCATGCCCTTTGCTTGTGCGTAAGCCAGTCACCCCTCTTTTATTCAAATGTTCAGCGTCATCGTCCTCACGGCCACAGAAAAAGTCAGCAGAGGGATAGAACTCATAGAAGCGGGCCATGGCTTCACCGCCCTGGGCTAAGCCTAGGAGGATGGGGAGGGAGAGGGAGAGGGAGAGGTCGATCGGGGCGTAGGATTTCTTGGCGCAGCCGCGGCGCTGTTTTTTTTTTTTTTTTTTTTTTTGAATTGGGGTTTAGAGTCCCCGCATGCATTGCGACAAGACTAAGTTACTCTGTACAGGATATCTAGCCGCGGCGCTGTTGTTTTTTTTTTTTTTTTTTTTTTTTTTTGAATTGGGGTTTAGAGTCCCCGCGTATATTGCGACAAGACTAAGTGACTCTGTACAAGGTACTATCCAAACGGAGACGCAGGTAAGGAAACAAGGTAAACGAGAAGGGGAGAATGGAAGAGTATAATAAGAGGAGGTCAGAAAGGAGGGGGTGCGGCCGAGGCCGGAATCATTCAAGGGGGTCAGGGCGGGGAGGGAGGGGCCGGAGGCCTTGTTGTGAGAGGAGTAGGAATTGGGCGAGACGGCGGCCACCTGCTTCGGTAGAGAAGAGGTACTGTGAGGAGAAACCCTCAATAGTGGAGGCACGATGGTCAGAGTGGAGGCGGCAGTCAAAGAGGACGTGGTTGATGGAGTAGCGGTGAATGGGGGCCGGTGTGGGTGGGCCTGAGTGAAGTGGTGAGAGTAAGGGTGTGAAGGGGACGTCGTTGCAGGGGCAGAAGGTGTTGTCTCCTGCCAGTGGCCGGAACTGGTCGCTGTAGTCTGCGAAGAAGGCGTGGTGACTAAGGAGCTGTAGCCCGGACGTGAAGAGATGTCTGTTTTTGTGGGAGAGTAGTCCCCGCACAAACGGTGGAGGTTGGTTCGACGGGGTGTTGGGGCACGCGCGCCAGGCTTTGTGACCCGGCGTGCGAGGGAGCTCCCCAGAGGCGAGCTCCCTCCCCCATAAGTCGAAAGCAAGAGTAGAGGGGGGAACCGGTGGTTCGACCACCAAGGTAGGTTGCCATTCTCTAAGGAGGCGATCCAGTTCCTCTGACCCAGGGACACAAGCCCAAGATTCCTTGAAGAGCCGTAGCTCGACGGCGCGCTCTGGGGAAGGGTCCAAGAAAGAAGAAAGAGAAGACGTAAAGTAGGAGGCGAAAGAAAGAAAAGGGGACTTAACGGAAGTATTCATAAGATAAGGCAGCACCAATTTGTTTGGCAGGAGAATATAGAGAAAGCCCCCAGAAGGGAGCGAGAGGAAAAAATTGAGGCCCTGCGAGAGGGCCTTAAGGAGTGACCATCTACGGTCCGTGTCCACCGACACCCCCGCCTGCAACAGCCTCTCCCCACTGTAAAGTAAGAAGGCATGTCCGTAAGAGTCAGGGGTGGGGATAGGAAGGGATCTAACGTAAAGGCAGTGGGCAAGAGGAGGGGGTTTAGTGATGAGGGAACGAGTGAGAGAGTGCACCTCCTTAGGGGAGGAGGCATAGGAAGTGAAGCCCTGGTGTGACCAGGTAGGTGAGTACGGGAGGGAAGGGTACGAGAAAGAAAAGAACGGGGGGGTTCTGGATTTGACTAAAGACCAGAGGTTCGTAAGGGGAAGGAAGGTGGAGTGCCATCGTGAGATGGGGTTGGACCAGACCGACGTAAGTAGAGGAGAAGATGGGGGAAGCGATGAGAGGCGGGTGATGTACTGGGTCCTGAGCTTAAGCAGGGTGTATCGTACAGGTGGGATGCTAAGTAAGTGGTGGAGCGGGGCAGTAGGAGTAGTACGGAAGGCGCCGCTGAGGCGGCGGCAGGCTTGGTTCTGTGCCACCTGAAGGGGCTGAACCAAGCCTTTCTGTTTGACGTCAGTGAACCAAATGGGAGAACCGTACGTGAGAACTGGAAGAATTACCGCGAGGTAGACTTTACGCCAGTTAGCGAAGTCCAAACCCCGAACAGAGTTGCCGAGGACCCCCAGGGCCGCAAGGGAGGAGCGGGCCCTGGAGGCCATGATGGAGACGTGTTCTTTCCACGAAAGCGTGGGGTTGAAGTAGATGCCGAGGTAGCGAACCACCTTGGAGGAGTTGACTGAGTACTCACCGTTGGAGGGATCCCGGAGAGCGAGGCGAGTTAGATGAGGGCCAAAGTGGCGTTCGACATGGCGGGTGCGGAAAATCATGAATTCCGTCTTCTCCAGGTCGAGCCGGAGCCCCACATCAAATAGCCAGGAAGCTGCTTGCTCGTACAAACGCGCGGCCTTCGACGCCGCAGAGCGGTACGTTTCCCCGCTGGCAGTGATGCAGCCGTCGTCAACATATAACTGGAAGGAAGTGAAGGGGGAGGGGTCCGAGGAGTTAAGGAGAGTGAGGAGGGGCGCCGTATAAATAGCCGAAAGGATGGGCGAGAGGGGCGAGCCTTGGGGGGTGCTGTAAGAGAGTGACTGGGGGTCATGCGTGTAACCATTAAAAGAAAGTGAGGCTGTCCGATCGGAAAGGAAGGAGAGGGTCCATTGGACTAGGGGCTGTGGAAAGCCGTAAATGTGAAGGAGGTGTGCAACCCGGGCGGGGTTCAGGTTGTCAAAGAAGCCCTGGATGTCGAAGAAGATGGTCACAGCAACGTGTCCGGCCTTGAGGCAAGATTGGGCTAGATGGGCCAAGTGTCCGGCGCCATCAACGGCGCTGCTGTAGTCCCGGGAGCCAAACTGGAGGGGGGGAAGGATGCGATAAATGTTAAGGTCGGCTAGGAGGCGTTTGGCTACTATCTTCTCCAAGAGTTTGCCAGCACATTCAAGGAGGCTGATGGGTCTGTATGCCTTAGCCAGAGAGTAATCCGGCTTGCCCGGTTTGTGGAGGACGACAACCCGGGCCGCCTTCCAAGGGTGGACTCCAAGGGAGAGAGCAGCCGAGAAGAGAGTAATGAAGCGTGATGGGGAAGCGGTGAAGGCCCATTTAAGAAGTTTGTAGCCGATGCCGCTAGGGCCGGGAGCCGATTTGTTGGAGGTGGGCGCCAGCGCCGAACGAATTTCAGAAAGAGTGACAGGGCCATGATGCCGGACGGGTAAAGGAGGGGGGTCCGAAGGGAGTGTGACCGCCTTCCCTGGGGGAAGGGGCGGAAAAAACCGAGATTGGAGGATGGTTGCCATGGCAGGTGGGTCGGCAGTTAAGGAGCGTGTGGCAGAGTCAAGAAGAGGGGGGATTAGAGAAACCGAGTGGCCATGCTGCCAACGGGCAGCCTTCCAGAGGTTATCCGGAGAGCAGTGGTCGAGGAAATCGTGGGTGGCGTCGCGCTTGGCCTTTGTAATGGTGGTACGGAGGGCATGGTAAAGAGGTGCGCGAAGAGGAGGTGGGGCCTGCTTCCAGAGAGCGAGGGCGGCAGAGCACTCCTGGTTCCACCACCGGGCTCCTCGGGGGTCCGGGGTCGAGCGGCGATCGAAGAAGTCGGAGCAAACTGTGTCGATGTCCTGCAAGAGGCGATCGGCTTCTCTGAAAAGATCGGTTTCAGAAGTGATCGGGAGAGTGATCGGGAGGGCACGGAAGGTGTGTTGCCAGGTGTCTTCCATGTCATCGATCACTTTGAATCCCAGGAGGTCCCGGGTAGGGGGGGGAGGAAGGGGAGAGTGAAGAGAGAGAGTGGTGGAGAGAGCGGCATGGTCGGAGTGAAGGGAGAGATCGAAAGAGACAGTGATAGGGGAGAGATCGAGGGAGGCGGCAGCCAGGGAGTTAACGAGGAAGAGATCGAGTACGGAAGGTTCATGTCCTGGGGGTCCCCTCCAGGTAGGCGTATCGAGAGGGTTCAGGCAGGTGAGGTCCTGTGACATTATCCAGTCCTCTAGGAGGGGGCCCCAGGAGGAGAGAGCGTGTCCAGGGGGCGACCACATGGCGCTGTGGGTGTTGAAGTCGCCTACGACCAGGGTGGGAACCGTGCTGTCAACGGAGGAGGAGAGGAGGCCGTGGAGGCCGTGCCCATGATCTGGGACGGAGTGATAGAAGTTGTAGAGACGAAAAGAGGGTGCGGAAATGAACGTGAAGTCGACGGCCATGCCAGAATGGGAAGAGAGGCCATCGATCGATCGGAGGATCGGAGAACAGACGGACATGAGAGAGTGATGGACGTAAAGGAGGGTCTTGGCGTGTTGGCCAGGTGTGAGAATAGGGCTCAGACAAGTCCATTTGTCATTGGCAGCCCCCCCAAGAACTGGGAGGCCTACGGGGTCAGAGTCGGAGCGAGAAGTGGAAATGTGTCCGAACCAGGGCTCCTGGACGGCGAGGATGTGGTGATCAGAAGATTGGAGGAGGGCATGCATCATGTGATTGCGGCGGCGCATGTTCACCGACAATATCTTAATATGGTCTAGAGACATTGTCGACGGGCAGCCGCACGTTCGAATTTGAGCCAACGTTGTTCCTCTGGCGACAAAGCAACAAGTTCGGAGGGGGAAGGGCCGTCTGGCCGAGAGGCAAGGGCTAGGACATGGGCCGGGAAGTTGGATGAGTCAATCGGGTTGATGTCATGGAAGATCGGGATAGGGCGGGGTCTGGAGATAGCAGAAACCGGTGCGGCTTCCGGCAGGGCATGTGAGGTGATAGGCACGGGCGAGGCCGGGGGTGGGGCTCTTTTGTTATCGGGGGGAGTCGGGAGACGGTAGGCGGCGCGGAGAGGGCAAGAAACGTCAAGGGCGGAGTGTCCAACCGGTGAGGGGCCTTTCCCGGACTTCCGCTTGGTCCGGGCGCAGTTGAGACAGGTAGACTCGCAGTGACAAGTGGAGGGCTCCTTGTGTGAATGGAGGTTGGGGCATAGGTTGGCATGTTGTTCAAGAGGGTGGGGGCCGCCACAGCAGGGGCAGATGGTTTTGTTTTCGGGAATGCGGCAACGTACGGCCTGGTGGCCTAACGCCCAGCAGCGGTTGCATTGCTGGAGGGTAGGTCGGGCCTCAAAGCGTTGCGCAGTGGTCTGTTGGCCGAAGAGAGCAGGGGGAGAACGTATGAGTGAGGGGACGGTTTTCCCGTCGGGGTCAACGAGACTGAGTAAGACGGAGGAATGGCGAGCGAAGAAGTCGATATCTTTCTTGAGCCACCGGGGGGCAGCAAGGAATGTTATGCCGGAGCAAACAGGGTTGGATTCCAGTTCACGGCGAAGGTCTTGTTCAGAAGGGAGGTCGCCATTCTCGTCTCGGATGGTCGGGACTCCGTTGAGGAGGACCCGGACCAAGCCTTTCTGTGGGGCGAGGAGGCAAGGCGGGAAGGGATCAGTGAGGACTTTCCGGAGGCGGAAGATTGCCTCCATGGGGGGCGAACCAGCAAAGGTGAGGACGAAGTTGTGTGAGTTGGGGCCTTGCCAGCGCCCGGCCAGGAGGGAGACACCATCAGCGGGCACCGTGGACTGACGGATGGCTCTCTGGAGGTCCCTGGTGATTGTCCCTTGGTCTCCCCTCGCGGGTTCCTGCAGGAGGACAGGGGAGGTGCGAATAAGCAAGTAGTCGGTGGTGAGGGAAGGGGAGGGGGTCTTATTGGGTTGGGGTTTCTGTGTAACAGGTTTGGTAAGATAAAGATCGATGATGGCGGGGGCCGTGAGATTAGCATTGGTCAGTTTTTTCCCCCACTTGGCGTGGTAAGCGGCCAGGAGCTGGGGGCGAGACATCTTGAGAAGTTCGTCCTTAGTGAGGACAGAGGAGGGGGGGGAGACTGTGATGACGGGACGGGAGGGCTTGAGTGGCGTGTAGCAGGTCGCGGGTTGGCAGGTTGCTTGCCTTTCCTTTTTCGACTGTTATGGGCAGCGACGGTCCAAGGGCCGGTGGGGGAGTGGGCGTCGTCTGGGGGTGGTGGCGGCGGGTTAGGGACTGAGACAGGTGGGAGGGTCATCGGGGGTGCCGACGGGGGAGCGACGGGGAGGAGAGGAGGAAAAGAGGGATCATCGATGCGTGCGACAGGGGGAGGAGAGGGGCCGTCCCAACCGGTGGGTTGGGGGAGGGTAGGCATGGCTGTGGAAGGGGGTTCCCCATAATCCATATCGAAGTCCTGACCGAAGTCAGGGTAGCCCTCCAGCGCTTCTACTCTGAAGTCAAGGTTCTTCACCTTGGATGAGAGCGACGAGAGGTGAGCCATGATTTCGGAGAGGCCTGGCACAGATGAGGTTGGAGGGAGGGAAACAGGAGGGTCTGTAGAGAGAGGGGCCGAAGGGAGGGGTTGAATGGGTTGTACGGTTAAGGTCTGGTCAGGGGAGGCTGGAGGAATTCCCGGCCCCGGGAGAAAAAGAGCAGGGGGTTCGTCCGGGGGGCAGATGGGAGACACCTGAGGGGTTCGGTTGGGGGAGGGGTGGGCAGATTGGGCCCGGGATGGGGGGCGTGCGAGGGGGTCAACGCGATGGGTCTTACGAGAGGATTTAGCAGCAGATTTCGGAGGAGGGGGCAGTGCCTGGACTGCAGCAATGCGGGCCGCCTCCTTGGCCTCCTGGGCCTCAATACGGAGTTGTTGTTTGTACGCAAGGAAATCAGCGTCCATCTGTTGTCGGAGGGAAGCACGGTAAGCTTCGTATTCCTCGGAGAGTTCGCGTGATGCCTGCGCCTGTAGACGGGCGAATTCATCTTTGTGAAGGGCAGTGACCTGGGCCCGTGCATCATCAAGGGATTCCCGGGTAAGAGAGGCGATAGTGGTGCGGCGTTCCTCCTCCGCGAGAGAGGGGATCACGTAATCAGAGATGTGTCGGGCCATGTCTTTGACCCAGGAGTTGAGTTCGGGGTGGGAGGTGTCAGAGGGGAGTCCGAGGACATGCCCTATCAAGGAGGCTTTAATTTCCGCGAGTTGATCGGTGACCCAGCAATCGGCTAGCTGGGAGAGGTCACGGTGAGCGGCATTAAAAACGGATGTGTGGGCGATCTGGACGTCGTGGCCACAGGACATGAGGGCAGCTTGGAAACGTTGTTCTACCGAGGCCGTCTCGCAGTTCTCGAGGCAGCGCATGCACAAGGACCAGTGGGCAGGGTCAGTGCTGAAGGTGGAAAAGAAAGAATCAATTGCTCGGATCCCAGCGGCGGTAGCAATCACCGAGGATTCCAGTTCGGGGGAGGGATGGGGGAGGGGTGAGTGTCACTGGGGTTGTCAGGGTCAAGGGTCATGCAAGAGCGGCGCAAGCCCCCGTGAATTTGGAGGATGATACTGGCTGCGACACGGAACCAGAGCTCTCTGGGGATGGCCGAATCCGCGGGGGAGGAGGGGATGGTGAAGCCGTGGCTGAAGAATTCCCCAAGGCGTTCGAGAGCCGCCCGGGTAACGCTGCCATTGGCGGTCGCGTCGAAAAAGGAGGAAGGAGGGGTAGGGAGGAGGTCTATAGTGAAGGAGGGGAGGGAAGCAGCTCCGGTGACGAGGTGCACATCCCTGAGGCCAGGAGGGACAGGGACAGGCAGGGAAGGGTGAGAAGGAGTGTAAGGAACGGGGAGAGCGGGGGGTTCCCCAGAGGAAGGAGGTGGGACAACGGGGTCCATTGAAGGAGAAGGAAGGAGGGGAGATGTCGACAAAAACAAGTAAGGACGATGATAGCAGAGTCAAATGGTAGGACGTTGAGGAAAGCAGAGTCAGGTCGCGAGATACCAGGCGGGTTCTGACTGGGGATGGTGGTGGTAAGAGTTTAAGGAGCTGGGCGCTGTTTTTTTTTTTTTGTGAAGCGATGTATTAGGTAGTTGAAGATAGTAACTAAGTTACCTAACAGCACTACCTAACGCGCTGGAGCGGGCCGTGCGGCCCGAAAACCCGAAGGAGGACAAAAATGCGTTTATGCACACCCCTGGTGTGGGGTAGTGTGGGACTCATTGGCGGTGTAACCATTGGTACTACCCACTAAAAACCTCTTTTCATGTTGTCTGTGCAGGACTGGGTCCTGGATGCTTTGGAGGGGGGAGCATCACCCCGGGAGTGTTTGTTTAGGTTTGTCGCAGTTTGGTTATGGCGAAACGCGGCGCTAAGGTCTTATCTTTGGTTTGTGCTCCTATTGGTTTCGTCTGCGAGGCTATGAGAAAGTCTCGTCTCGGGTCATCCATTCTGGGCTTAGGTTTCGTATTTGTTTTTCTAGGGCATTCTCCCATGTGTTCTTGATTAGGGTGAGTGTTTCGTTAGTGCGGGATATCTTCGTTGCTAAGATTTTGTCTTCAGCTAGTCGTTTATTGATTTTCTTTGTCCAGCGTTTTTTGACTTCCTGGGGTGAGTGTTGGGTTTCTTGTATTACCCTATCGCATCTCAATACCCATATTAGGTGGGTTGCTTCGGACCACAGGATTTGGAGTAGACGGGAGGCCCCTTTTGTGTGGGGCGTTCTCTGCGTGGCCGCTTCGGGCCCTTCTTCCCTTTGGTTATTTGGGGGTATGTATGACAGGAGACCACAGCCCAGTACGGTTCCTAGCGTTACGGGTGGCCAGGTTTGGTCATTGTGTGGCCACAAGTCTCGGGCGAGGTTCCAGATCTGTTGTCTTGTGGGGTGTTGGCACTCTGTTAGTATGTGTTCCATTGATTCTATCGCGTTACATGTTGAGCACATGGCTCTTTCCTCCATATTGTTGATGTGGGACCAGAAATTCCCTATCCTCTGGGTGCCGTGGATCGCGTTGAAGAGGAACTGTCCTACTTTGGGGTTAATGGATCGTTTGTGGGTGCTTTTCCAGATTGCTTCGTCTTTTTCTAGGTGACCTAGGTGGTTGTTTATATCTTCTCTTATTCTTTCTAGGTTCTGGGTTGTCGTCAGTCTAAGGTGCTTGCGTTTGGTGCTTTTTATTCCTTTGTAGGCTGTTGCTTGGGTTATCTTTGATAGCTTTGCGCCTTGTACGTCGAAACGTTCTGGGATTTCCAGGGAGAGGTCATCTGGTGCTGTTTTCTCCATCCCTTCTTTGGCCAGCTCATCGCTGAGTTCGTTTCCTAGTTCTCCGTTGTGTCCCTTGACCCATTGGAAGCTAGTGGGGGCGGAGCGTGCTCGTAGCAGGTACGCCGCTCTTTTGAACCATTTACTGTTTTTGATTCCGATCCATCCTTGGTCTTCCCAGTTATCTAGGTGGGTTGTTAGGCCTTCGATGGCGTATTTCGAGTCTGATTTTATGAGTAGCGGGACATAGTTTTCGGTCATTTCTATTGCTTTGATGATGGCCACGATCTCTCCGACTTGGTTCGATTGTTCGTTACCTGGGACTTTAATCGCGCGGTTTTGGTTGTTTCCTTCTGCGAACCATATTCCGGCTCCACATTGGGCGTTTGCTTTGCCATTGTTTAGGCAGGCTCCGTCCATGTACACTGTGGTAAGTTCATTATCCAGGCTTATTCCTTGGGCACGGTTTTGGCGTTCTGCCGGTATGTTCGATACTTTGGATTTGTCCACAAAGATTCTGAAGCCGTCTGCTAGGTTTTCTTGTGTGGTCGTCGATGGGTTGAAGGTGATGCTCTCGTTTCTGAGGCGCGCTTCTCGGTTTTTCTGTTTTCTTCTTTTTGTTAAGGACAGGTTGTCGTTCCGGGTTGGGAGGAGGGGTTGGAACTTGGGGGCGATTCGTTGTAGGCGTTTCTGTGCCTCGGAGGCGCATTTCTGTGGATTCTCGCATCCGTGGCTTCAGTCTAGTTCGCAGTCGTCACATGGGCATAGGAAGACCGGGATGTGTAAGTGGTTGTGTTCCCTTGTTAGACGTTTTGTGATTCTGATGAGGTCTTTTATTCTTCGTGAGTTATGGTTTTGTATGAGGCATCTAGAGGCCGGGTTCTGTGGCGTTGTTCTCGTGTTTCCTGGGTGGAACCATGCGGGCAGTTGTTCTTTCAGGGCTCGTGACAGGCTGATTGGGGCGAAGGTGACGTTGTATTTTTTGGCTGTTTTTATCAGTTTTGATGTGTCTTTGTCCAGGTGTTCTGTTCTTTTCCCTTTTGACGGTGCGTCCCACGTTTGGAGGAAGGGGCTGACTTTGGTTTCTTCCGGTATTATTTTGGGCGCTGATTCGTTTATCAGGGCGTCTGTTGCAATTGCCCATAGTGGTCTCTTGTTCGATAGGTAGCTTTTTAGCCACATTATCTCAATCGCTTCGTTCCTCGTTTTGAGGTCCAGGAGTTGTAGGCCTCCTTCCAGATGTTCTTCGTGTAGGACGTCTTTTGCTAGGCGTGGTGCGTCTTCTCCCCATATTAGGTGGCTGATTTCTTTTGTTAGTTCGTCAAGGATATGGTCCGGCATTCCTTGTACTTTGGTTAGGAATTGGGTTCTGGAGCCTATTACCGCTTGGGCTATCGTTTTCTTCCCCTGTCTCGTGGGGTGTGTGGGCTTCCATCTACTTAGCTCGGCTTTGATTTTGTCTAGGATCGGTTCCCATGGTGTGGCTTCTTCTGTTTTGTATCCAATCCATGCTCCTAATGATCTAATTGCCTCGCCGTCTTTGGCTATCCGGATGCTCGGGTCTATGGGCTTGTGTTGGGGGTGCAGGGTTCGTTCCTCGGATACACGGAGTCTATGCGTTTCCTGTCCGATCGGTAGGATTTCTGTTTTTTCTTTGTTGAATTTAGCTCCTGACGCTTTGCACCATTGGTCGAGTGTGTTTTGTAGGTTCTCAAAATTGTCGTCTTCCTTAAGGTAGATGACCGTGTCGTCCGCGAAAGAGGTTCACTATCACGGGTTCCGGTGCGTTTGGGATTTCGAACCCCTTAAGGTCGGTACTGCGTCGTAGCATGCACGCCATAGGTTCTATGGCGAGGTTGAAGAGGAAACATGAGAGGGGATCGCCTTGTCGGACGCCCCTCGTCACTTGGTACGGTTCGCTGAAGACGCCGTTTATCGCGACTACTGTGGTGGCTCGTTCGTATAGGTGTTTGACGGTGTTCCGGAAGCGTGGGGGGATGTTGAAGGCTTCCAGCGTTTTCCAGAGGTACGAGTGGGTTATTTTATCATATGCTTTTTCTTGATCCAGAGCTATTATAGCGCTGTTTTCTTTCGTCATCTCGGTATATTTGGTCATCACTTTGGTTAGTCTTATGTGGTCGAAGATGGACCTTCCAGGTATGAAACCCACTTGGTCGCTATGTATTAGGGGGCTGATGACTGTTGTCAGTTGTAGTGCGAGCGCTTTGGTTAGGAGTTTGTAGTTGGTGTTTAGTAGGGTTATCGGTCGGTAATTTTCTATTGCTCGTTTTGTCTTTTTCTTATATATCGGGACACATCCACCCCTCCGCGAAGTTGAGGCGGGGGTCGATTCCGTGGAGTTGGATGTCTTGGAAAACTTTGGTTAGTGTTTTTATTATGTTAAAGGCTGGTTTTCGATGTTTCTTTGCGTTTTCGAATTTCTTATTCAGGGTTTTCCATAGTTCGTGCGGGCAGCCGTCCAGTCCCGTTGCGGTCCCGTTTTTCGCGTTTTTGAGGGCTGTTTCGACGTCCTTTTGCGTAATCCCGGATTGGAGGTGGGACAGTTCTGGGTTGCTGAGTCGTTGTTGGGGTGGGATGTTCTGGAGAATTTGGAGTTCGGCGTTCGCTTTTTCGTGATCGTCCTTGAAGGGGTGAAGGTCTTTTGTTTGTATGCTCTCGTGGTATTCTTTCGCTAACTCTGCCATTTTCTTAGTGTTCGTTACGAAGCGTTGTTCGGTTGTGTCTAGGGATCTCAGTCTATTAATGTTTATTTTGGCTTCTTTGCTTTGGCGACGTTCGCCCACGCGGCGCCGAGTCTCTCTCCTTGGGTTGATATCTTGGCGGCTGCTTTTGCTCGTTGGTTGGAGCTATTTAATCTCTCTAAGTGTGTGAGCCTGTCTGCTAGGAGCGCTTCCTCCCACTGGAGCTTGGTGTTACGGAATGCAGGACAAGTTGGACCTTATGCTTCCTAAACACGCTTACTCACCCTGATGACGTCCCTTCCACATCGTTCTTATTGTGCTGACTGATTCTATTGTTCTGACTTCCTATTGTTCGTCTCGTTCCGTCCAGTGTTATTGTTCCGAGTCCCTATTGTTCGCATCCCTATCGTTCTTGATATCATGCCTATTGTCCACCCTAGTTTGGTAGAACAATTAGCATAAACTGTATAAGTAGGCCTCCGCTGGTAGCTTGTACCCCAGCTTCGGCTTTACCTCAAATCGACTTGTTTCACTCTCCAGAAAGACAGAACTTCTCCTCTCCTCCTCCCTCTCTTCTCTTACCCTCCTATACGCCCTAGTAGGGTCATCGAAGCTTGGTGGTTGTGCTACAACACCACAGGACTCAGCGCGTCGACACTTGGAGTGTCCCTGAGCCCAGGTCTTAGGAGAGACCAGAACAACCAGAACCCTTGTTGGGACCCGGCCCTAGTCGAGCCGTAACACTTGGGGTCTTCTTCGAAACGTTCGTCTTGGAGAATTGCGTTCTCGGTCTTTGTTTAGGTTTCGGATTTTCGATGCTCTTCTGAAGTGCGCCGCGGATGTTTCGGCTTTTGCTTGTGTGGTTATGTTGGTTTTGAACTGTGCCCAGAGGGTTTGCGCATTTTCGTTCTGTCGGTTTGCTTGGTTTAGGTTTTCTAGTTTGTGTTCTAGGGCTTTGCCTAGTTTTTGGGTTTTATTTATCAGTTTTTTGTTGTTTAGGGCGTTTAGGGGCCAGGTCCATCGTCCTGTTCCTAGGCGCGTGGCGTTTGTGGGTGCGAACGGACGGAGACCATCCAGTGGTCCGTTGGGACTGTGCTGGGGCCTATGTGCCAGTCGAAGGTGAGGTTCGTTTTTGTTTTGTTATGTATATTCTATCTAATCTGGATTTAATTTGGGCGTTGTTGTGTGTCGCGCGATATGTATTCGTGTACCTGGGTGCACGTGTCTCCATTGATCTATCACCTCTAGGTCCTGTCTCAAGTCTCTAAGGGCTTCCGCGGCATTTGTGTTGTCTAGTTTGGGCGGCGCTCTGTCTATGGCGTCCTCTGTTAGGTTGAAGTCTCCGAGGAGGAAGTCAGGGTCTTGGGATGTTGTGCTGGTTCTTTGGGCTTCGAGTTTTTGCCAGAAAGGTTTGTGTTCCGTTCTATTGTTGGGGGGCGTATACATTTATGAGTTTCGTTTCCTCGTTTTCATGCCATTTTATTTTTAGGGACAGGGCGCGTCCTGGTATTAGCGTGCGCGTTTCGATTCGGTGTAGGTTTATTAGGTCTTTATTGATCACGAAAGCGACACCAGCCGATGTCCTTGGGGCCTGTTCGTTTTCGGAGTTATAGATTTGGAATCTTTTTTGGAATATCTCTTTGATGCGAGGTGAGCGCTTCGTCAGGTGTGTTTCTTGGAGGGCGAGGATAGCTATGTTCTCTCGTTTCATTGTCGCGTTATTTCTGACCATTTCTCAAAACCATTTCTATTTTCCGCGCTGACGTGCAGGCCATTCATGTTGAGTGTTGCGATTTTTATTGGCTCTTTTCTCATTCCTTTCTTTTTAGGCTGCGTTGGTCTGTGGTCTCTCGGGTGGGCTTCGTTTCGTGTGTTTTGGGGGTGTGGGGTGTGGGTGTGGCGTGGCGTGGGTTTGCGTCCCTTCTGTTGCGGAGGGTTGGAGTTGGCCCTAGGTCTTCTTGGCGGTTGTTCGGTGTGTGGTTTTTCGCGGTGGTTACGGTGTGGGTTTTTGCTCTTATGTTGGGCTTAGGTTTTCTGTTGGTGGTTTTTGCTGTGGGGCTATCGCCGTGATCTTATGGTTATGTGTGTTTTTCGGGTGCGTGTTTTCGCGTTGGGGTTGATTTTCCTCACGGTGTTTTTGTTTATGTTAGCTCTTATGCTTTGGCTTAGGTTTTTGTTGCGTGGTGTTCGCATGTGGGGCTATCGCCGCGTTCTCTTAGGGGTGTGTGTGGGGTATCATGGTGCGTGGTGTTCGCGTTGGGGGGGGTTTCACTTGCGGGTGGGTGTGCTCATGGTGGGTTGAGTTAGGGTTTTGTTTAGCGGTTTATTATCTGAGCGGGGGGTTTATTCCTTCGGCTATGTACATGGTGGCTACGTTTAATTACGTTTTACTATGTTTTGGTTGTGGGCATCGTTTAGTAAGGGAAGTTTACTGGATTTACGCTCCTCCTCGGGGCTGGGCGCCTTTCGCGAGGTCCTTCTGGGTTGGGAGAGATCGTCGGGGCGGTTGGGTTGGTTGTATGGGCTGGTTGCGCTCGGGCCTGTCGGGTCTGTCGGGCCTTTCCATCCTGGTATTTTGGGGAAGGGGCATAGCCCCTTCGGGTGGTCTTTGCATGGCATAGACGGCAGTGGAATTTGTTTAGTTCGACGTTACCTCGGCCTAGGTCGAGGAGCGGTAATGCGTTTGCGGAGGAAATTGCGGGTGTCAAGCCATATTCCGGTGTTAGGGATGAGGGGGCTATTGCGTACACGTTGAAGTGGGGGTCGTCGCGTCGCCTTCCATTTTTATCTCGAGGCGCTTTATGTCAATCGAGTCGATGTATCTGTTATTTCGTGGTAGAGAGCGTTTTGGAAGAGGGGGGGGGTTTCCTGTAGGAAGGTGTCGAAGAAGGCTTCGGAGTTGGTGTCTTTCCATGTTTTCAGGATGAGTTCTTTGATGTTGTCTTCGGAGTGGGTCGCTATGCCACTTATGGTGAAGAGGAGGAAGGGTCTTTTGGGGGGAAAGGGGATGATTTCGAAGGTAAGGTTTTGGGATGCCCAGACCTGTCTGTCCGTGAGAAGGGTGACGTCGTTGTCTGAAAGATCGTGGATAAGGAACGTCATCGGGGTTTTGATTTTGGTTTCTTGGCAGACGATGGGGGCCTTGGCCGGTTCTGCTACGGAGACGTTTGACAGACCGGTGATTTCTTTGATTGCTGACATTAGGTCATTCGCGATATCTCGGTGGTTTGGGATATAGTGGACGTCTGTCCCGAAGGGGCGTGCGAGTACTTTCCCGGTGGTGACTTTGTAGGTCCAGTCTTGGATTTGGTCGGAGTCGATGTTTACTAGGGGTCCCATGGGGTGTTCCTCATGAATTTCCGGCATTTTGGTGTCCAGGTAGCTTTCTCTTGGGTGGGGTTTCGGCGTTCCTTGTGCTCTCGGGTTTCCCCTCACGGTGACGGCTGCGAGTCGGGCCATCATTTCGGTGTTCTTGAGCTCGACTGGTGGGTCCGCATCTTTTGTTTGTCTACTGGTTGTGTGGGGTTCTTGGGCCGTCTCGTTGGCTTGGCGTTGTTGGACTTGTTCTATGGCTGTTTGGCTGTCTCGGTTGGGGGGGGGGATGTCTCGTGCTGCGGTTTTTTCCTTTTTAATGCTTCGGCGCAGGGGGAGGGAGGGGGGGATTGGCTTTCCGGGCCTCTGAGGAAGCGGGAGGTATGGATCGTGAAGGGAGGGGGGGTGAGGGGGGTGGTTTCATTGGGCCGTTTGGGGGTGGGTTCGGTGATGGGGTCCGAGAGGGTGCGCTTTCGTTTGTTTTCCGGGTTGGGTACTGGAGTTCCGGGTTCGTCGGTGAGCATGGGTTCTGGGGCGGTGTCCATGTTGGAGTGCGTAGGAGGGTTACGGACGGTTGGGTGGTTTGGTTGGGGTTTGGTGTTGGGGTTTATTTTTTTTTGGGGGGGGGGGGGGGTGCCCTGGCGGGTCTGGGTGTTTTGGGTTAGTGTTGTCGAAGCGATATTGGTTGATGCGAGGGTGGTTGTGGTGCCTTGTGCGTTTTTGGGGGGAGGTTCAGGTTGGGGGGCTGAAGAGGGGGTCCTCGGGGGGGGGGTCGTTTGTATGGGGGGGTGGTATTCTGTTTGTTTCTTATCTTACGGGGGGGTTGAAGGCATTCGGGACATTAGGGACACTTTCGCGTAGTCTGCGTGTACATTTCGTGGTTCAGGTTACTTTATTGGTATTATGTGGGGCATTAGGTGGGTATCACCAGTGGTGGGTATTTTACGTGTGGGTTGTGTGGTTTGTGCTCTCGCAGGTTTATTTTGGAGGGGTTTTCCTCCTTGGGGGGGGTGATGATGTTCACCGTGTGCGAGTATTTTTACTCGGACAACCTGACTCACGCTGTGGCGTAAGAGTATCCGAACATGGTGGTGGTTCGGGTACAAGGTCCCCCCTGTACTGTACTGTATTATCGTCGTGCTCACGGATTCCATGTGAAGGCTATTGTACGTACTTACATTAGCCAGTTTTGCACCAACTAATTTCATAGAAGCGTTCTAGCAA
>WTXI01000325.1:0-38993 GCA_022376515.1 Lactifluus volemus
GCATAGGATGCAACTGAGAAACCCGAGTTAGCTCAACAAAGGGCGAGTAGAATGATATTGAGCATACTGCTGCGATTGGGCCGACAGTATCCATCACCCGCTTGATACCACCAACAGCACTGCTCCATGTTTCCATAGTTTTGATAGCTTTCTCAGAGCTACGGAGGGCATCACCTGCCAACTCCGCGTCTGGTCGCACAGGGGCAATCGTGATCGTTAAGACCGTGGCTGGCTCAGTTGCAGGTCCATCAGTGCTGCTCAAAATGATATCCAGTTCTACATGTAGGATGCTCAGCCAGATGAATAAGAATTGTATGAAAAGACGAACCATGTTGAAGTTCACAGACAACATCCTTCCGTCCAATAAGGGTGTCCTTGTGGATTGTGCTTTTTGCAAAAAGAGATACTGTAATGGCGGAGAGTGGTCGTACAGTGCTGCAGGAGACTCAGTTGTGAGTAGGAATAAAAATACGAGATTTCCCACAAGGCTTCGATATTCTCGTTCCATTCTACACGTTGTCCGACGCTCCGCACAGATCGTGTTTGCCATGTCCTCTGTCCGTCGGCCACAGTAACATAGAATTGTCTTTTTCTCCCAAGGGGGGTCTTGATGCGGGGAAGATTGTGCGCCTTAAGGACTGCCAGGAAAAACAGATATAGTACTTATGAGAACAGTATCGCTAGGATACGTACCGGTCACATGTAACTGGAGCAGGGCCTGATGTGTTTCGCTGACCTGAGCGCTGTTCAAAGTCGGTTATGTGAGAAAATATTGTAATGAAATTGAAGGAAGTGGTGCACCTTATTCCAGAGTTTTGAGGGCTTGTGTTGTAGTAATAGTTAACATCAACATCGGGCGGGGGGACAGTTTGACTCACGTATTCCGAGTCTGGATCATTTGGGTGTGTCCTTGTGCGAGAGCGATGGTAGCTACAACGGTATTGTTCTGAGATACAGGAAAGAAGGAAGAGTTGAGCGGTTGAGGCAACGAAGCGTCAAAGGAGGAGGGCGCAGTCGTCGCCTTATCGTGATAACTTATGATTAGACCGGTGACCGTCTCTCGGCGAGACCTAAAACGGATCTCTCGCTAGAGAGACCGGTCGATCTGAGTTTTAATCTCGCAGGCACCTGAAAATCTCTATAAGGATAGGCTCGATAAGGGAATTAGTCATGTGATCACAAATAAAGACGCGTTTCTACCTTCAAACGTTAATGAGTATGGCTCAACCTGACGTGTCTTTGCTTGTGAATGAGCTCGAAAATATTCGAAACCTTACTGGGGACTTGCTTCTCTCAAGGTTCGAAGAAATATGCCCTATTAAACGACCTGGACCTGAATTTCTGGCAACATTGGACACTTCTGTGTCCTACTGTCTACAGTCACAAACGGTGAAAAAATACCTCGTGAGTTTCAACTTAAGGCTGTGCTAGCTCTTCTCTTTGGTCAGGACACTCTGATTGATGCTGGGACTGGCTCTGGCAAGACTCTGTGCATGATCCTGCCGGCTCTTTTGGACCCTACAGCAATGTCTTTGGTAATTTCGCCTTTAAAGCGACTGCAAGTGCTTCAGGTGAGCAGTACTAGCGATGCAATAGTTCACTTCTAATCAAAAATTTCAAGGTTGCTGAATTTCAGTCCTATGGACTAACGGCTGCATGTGTCAACGAAGACATCGCGCAATGACTAGGGAGATCGATACGTTCGACTTCAATGGCACGTACCTCAATGGGGAGCTGGGGGAGCGAGGAGATCTATATAGTGAAAAAAAAGGCGCGTGCGGAGATTTTTCTGCGAGAGAATGACACAAGGTATGCACAGATATTCCGCGCACTAGCACAAACTCTATAGTGTTCACCTGCGAGAGCGATACAAGGTATGCTACTGGAGTTAATACATAGTTGGAGCAGGTGAGTAAATGTCACATACCTCAGACATTCCACGCACTAACAGCACGAAGTCTGAGGTACCCACGGATCAAGTGAAGGTCTATATTGACCATAAGGACCTCGTAAGGAACTTTTGGAATGGAGTCGGAAAGAGGGGCAAGGGCCACAGGTAGTGATGGACACGGGTTTGGGTACACCCACTGGGTTTGCGGGTGGGGTATCCACGGGCCGGGGTCTCGGGTATCAATTTTGCCGGCCCGTGCCAAATCCATACCCTAGACCCACGGGACCCATACCCGCTGCCGCGGTATCTGATGTGTGCTCGCAAGTCTTGGTGCCAGCCAATTGACTGCATGTCATGACTCTCAAGTGGCTAGTAGTAATGCCGCAGTATTACTGGTCTAGTACGCAGCGCTTAAAGGTGCAACAAAGGCTGGCAGCCGCTGGCCTGACTCTGCCTGAGGAGATTTGTACTCAACTGGTGCCTTTCTATGCTTACATCAGGAAAACCTGTTTCAGCTTAAAGGCTCCTTAAAATTTACTTAATTTTATTATATAACTCCTACAAAGATTTCAGGCAACCACTATTCTAAAAATATTTTGCTTAAAAGCTGCTTGAAATTCTGTAGTTTGCTTGTCAACAGTGAGGATCTAATGGAGCTGCTTAGGCTAAGCATATTAAGCAGAGCCTCGGCAGCTATTTAAGCAGAGCTTAAGCAGCTATTTAAGCCTGTTAAGCAGGGCATAAAATTATGTTCACAAGCAGACAAATTCACACAAGTCAAAAAAAAATTCAAACTGCAACTTTATTGAAATTATCTAAACTAGGGGTACAAAAACTAACTAATCTGTGCTAACACACATCTACCTATTGCCTAAGTCACATTCAACCTCACACAAACAGCAGGTGGCACACTGGCATGGGTGGGGCTGCAGGGCCATGGGGAGATGGTGGCAGTGGTGGAGGCATGGGAAGAGGTGGGGGGAGGATGCATGGGAGGAGGCACAGGGAGGAGGCGTGGGGACGAGGCGCGGGGAGGAAGCGCGGGAGGAAGCGCGGGGAGGAGGCGCGGGAGGAGGCGCGGGGAGGAGGCGCGGGAGGAGGCGTGGGGAGGAGGCACGGGAGGAGGCGAGGGGTGCGGAAGGCACGAGAGAACGCGCGGGAGGCGCAGGGGAATGCGCAGGGTGCGGAAGGAGGCGAGAACGCAGGAGGAGGTGCAGGGCACGGAAGGAGGCGAGGAACGCAGGAGGAGGCGCAGAGCGCAGGAAGCGCAGGTGAAGGCGCAGGGGTGGGAAGCGCGGGAGGAAGTGTGGGAAACGTAGGAAGAGGCGCAAGTGGGACGGGAAACGCAGGAGGCGGAAGTGGCGCAGGAGATGGTGATCCAGGCGGCAGAGGCGGAGGAGGCGATGAAAAGAATGTCAGACGCGTTGGGGCGGGGCAGGCAGCGTGACAACGTACCGGCGCAGGCAGCGTCCTCGCAGTGCCAGTGGATCCAAGAGAGGGGAAAAGCGGTGGGGGAGGCGCAGGAACAGGAGGCATCTGACGACGCGACAGAGGCAGAGGCAGCGGCAGAGGCAGAGGCAGAGAAGGAGAGGAGGCGGAGGCGGAGGCGGCAGCAGTGGGACGCGTTGCATGACGACAAACCAGGAGGGGACGCGTTGCATGACAACGAGCCAGGAGGGAACGCAGTCGCGGTCGCAAGAAGGCGGCAGGGAGGCATCACCAGACAGGGAGCAGCGGTGGTGGCGACGGCAGAGGCCACAGAGCAGACAGACAAGGGAGGGACAAAAGGACGCGGCAAAAAAAGATGAGGCACGAAAATCAACATGGTGCCAACAAGAATAAACAACGGAGTATATGATTCCTTTTAAGGAAATGTCAGAGGGGGAGGGCAACGAAAATTAACATCGTGCAAACAAGAATAAACAAAAAACACGTGATCTGTAACGACTTAGCGAAATTTTCGTGATTTAACAAAAATTTCAGACACCTTACTTAATTTACTTAATTTACTTAGACAATTTTTGTGTACTTAGCATCCTTGACTGGTGATTTATGTCCTTAATTTTATTAGATTGGCTTAATTAGCTTAGATTATTTCAATTTGCTTAGTCTTAATGGTGCTAAGCTATCTAAGCCTGCCTTAACAACACTAAGCAGTGGCTAAGCCTGTCTAAGGCCAACTGGGTTTTGCTGATGTAATACCGTTAACAATGAATAGTTGGTTATCCATGCCCATGGGCAACTCCTCTCCACAAACAGTTGACATGAATAACATATAAGGCTTCCATCCACTTCACCTTCCACATCCACCCGGCAGATAATTAAGTTAACAAGCATGAGCAATTTCAACAACTCCGCAAGGTCCTTGTTAGCACTGCAAAGATGCAGGGGCTCGATTGCTTCAATTATTTTGACATTCGATGAGTCGATGACTCCAAGACGTCCATGTCGGTGCTGCATAGACACAGATCCCTCGATGTCCAGGTCGGCACTGCATTGATGCGGGGCTCGAACGCTTCGATGGCTTTGATCCTCCTGGTGCGGCGCGCATCTTGAGCCTCTTCCAGCTTTGCCTGACACATGCGGTGAGCGGGAACAAAAGTTGTGAGGTCAATGTCATGGACTCACGGAAGCGGCGGGTGAATGCCCCAGGGGGTACAAATTGCCGTACATTACGATAAGTTGCAGCTGTCCATATAGTCCTGTGTTCAACCTAAAGGGGGTAGGTTGTCAGCACAAAAAAGCTTGAAAGAAACAGAAGTACCTGAAGACATGGACAGGGAAAGCCCTATATGCGAAGCAACGCAGAAAGGAGCGGGCGGACAGAGTCGTGGACTTCAATAAACTGTTCGCCGTGTTCGGTGACTGAAAAAAAAAAATATTAGATAGAAAACGCACCGAAAGGATCCCCCCATTCGTACTCCCCCTCAACCTGGTGCCTCCCCCCCATGCCCCGCGATGAAGTTGACCTGTCGCTCATCACCTGCAAGCCCCGCAAACGCAAGCTTACCTCATATATCACCAATGAAGATAATATCTCTGCAGACAAAGAAGCAACCGTCAAAAGATTAAAAGAGACTGTCAAACCCACCTTGACAGTCCGAGCGGGTGTTGAGAATGAGGCCGTTCGTCCGCCTCCGAAAAAAACACCACCATCGATCTCGGACTCGGAGCCCTCTGACGACGATGGGGATCCCACTGGTGCCGAGCCACGCAGGGAGAAATCCAGTTGGAGACGCAAAAAGAACAAAAAGAAAGCGCGGATGCGAACCACATCTAAAGTCGATGACACCCTCGAGTCTGCTGATGAAGAGGAAGCTTGTGACAAAATACCTAGATCCAGACACCGTCAGCAGAAATCCAGAGACCATCAGCATAAGAGTAAGACGGGTACTGGCACACTTTCTGATAGCGATATCGAAATCCTTGAGAGCTCTGGATATGCCAAAGCCGAACTAGGTCAGTCCCAGAATGATTCAAAGTGATCTCTGACTTACCAAATTTCCCACAGATCGATTGTCGAAAGACTGGACTTCAGCCATCTATGCCTTTTTCCAGCCGCTCCCATCTGTGCAGGTCGTTAATGGCCGGCGTTGCCACGAATTCATATGCGGCGCCCCCCATTGCAAAGGCAAAGGGGCCAAACCGCGCAACGTCCGTCGGTTTCTTGACACGAGTGACGCAAGATCAACTGGTAATCTTTGAAAGCACATGAAGATGTGCTGGGGCGCAGACCTCGTTGAACAGGCCGATGAAGCGAAGGATATCGCGAGCGTTCGACAAGGCCTTGCCAAAGCTAAAATGATGGATGGGTCAATCACTGCAAGTTTTCAGCGGCAAGGAAAGGGGAAAATAGCTTACAGGATACACCAGCACACATACAAAGAAGCGCAGTATGTCAACGCGTTCATGTATTCGACGCTCTAACCCCATCGCAGTGTTGAGTGCATCCGTTGGGTTGCCGAGAGCATGCGGCCCACAAGTATTGTCGACGACCCTGCATTCCACAGCCTCATGAAAACGGGGCGTCCGCATTATCGAATCCCATCATCGCGGACAGTTAGGCGTGATGTTGAAACAGTCTTCCAGAGAGTCAAACACCGTATCATAAAACTGTTACGAGTTAGTTCACCATTGGATCCAAAATAGCACAAATTAAACTTACCTGACTGGCAGGAATATGACGGTCGCTTGAATTTCGCCACGGATGCCTGGACATCCCCGAACCACAAGTCATTTGTGGCTGTGACCGTCCATTTTGAAAACAAGGGCCAGCCTGTATGTTTGCTCCTGGATGTCGTCGAGTTGGCAGTGTCACACACCGGGGCCAATCTCGCGGCGGTGTTCGCGAAGATTCTCGAAGACTACGAGATCTCTGACAAAGTTCTTGATTAAAATGTCTCTTCAACTGGAAGATTTGCTAACTTATCTTATTAGATCCTGGGAATCACCTGTGACAATGCCTCTGCCAACGATCAGATGATCAATAATCTTGCAAAAGATCTCAACCACTTTCCTGGCGCTGTGAACCGTACCCGATGCCTTGCACACATCGTAAACTTGGCAGCCAGGGCTATTTTGCGCCAGTTTGATGTTTCAAAAGGGCACGATGAGGAGGCCAGTGAGGACGAGATCAGAGCCGAAGAAGAGGTCCAATCAACAAAGGACTCAGATGATGACGATGAAGACGGCACAGGCACAGTAGAAGAGCTTTCAGAAGTAGACCAAGGAGAGGAAGATGAGCTAGATGACAACGACGAAAAGGGTATGAACTTGGCAGAGGTGGAGCAGGCGACGAGGGAGAAAGTAAAAGACATGGCGAAAGTGACTGAGCCACTTCGCCACGCCTTGTATAAGGTAAGCCTACTCACAAACTCAAACACGCTCACTCACCCCTTTTCGGCATACCAGCTCCGAAATTTTGCCAACGCTGTCAAAAAGTCGCCCACTATCCTTTTGCCTGAGTGGAGAAAGACCATCAAACAGCTTGCGACGGACGCTGACGACCCGAAGAAGGCTCTGGCTGACCGTATCATGCCTCGCGACGTCACAACGCGCTGGAATTCGACCTATGACATGCTGAAGTTTGCGAAATCCTATCAGGATCCCATAAATCAGATGACAGACAGTCGCTCTCTGAAACTCAGATACTGCATGATTACGGAGTCGGAGTGGGAGCTTGTCAAGCAACTTCGGGATGTTCTCAAGGTATGCATGTTGACATCTTTAACATCCTTCGACTCACGATATATTGTGTGGTAGATTCTTAAGACGGTTACATTACAGTTTTCAACAGATACCCCATGCCTCGCATCTGTCATTCCAGCCATTGACAAGATGCACGACAAACTCACCAAGGCCTCGAAAAAGAAAGACAACTCTCCAGTGCTTCGAGCTGCGCTGGTGATGGGCAAGGGGCTACTCAACAAATACTATTCGCTGACTGATGAATCTGAGGTCTATCGCATCGCTATGGGTTCGTCATCTATTTCATTCACATCCGCGATGCTGTAGATATTAATACACTTTACTAGTCCTCCATCCCAAGTACAAACTGAGGTACTTCGTGAAACTCGGTTGGGAACAAGAATGGATAGACATCGCAAAACATATTGTCAGAGAGCAGTACAAGTCCTCGTATGCTGACTACGTCATTCACAAAGCCCCTCGTTCTGCGTGCGCTCCCAAGATGACTGTAAGTCCATTTTGTTCTCCCATTCATGTGCTCATTATCTTATCTCGCTAGGCACCAAACTCGTCTGATAGTGAACCCCTGGCGACTGAATTGACAGACTCAGACTCGAGCCTGGACGAAGATGAATTCATGGACGAACTCGACCGCTACCTCTCGACTGGCCGCATCAAGGACGTTACGGACCCATTGAGCTGGTGGGTCGAGAATAAAGGCACTTATCCTCGTCTATGGCGGATGGCCCGGGATTATCTGACTATTCCAGGTGAGCTGTCTCACACCATTACTCTCTATCGTGTCCTGGCTGACAAAACCTTATAGCCTCGTCCGTTGCAGTGGAATGCGTTTTCAGCCGAGGACGCCTACTCATTTCTCACATCCGTAACCGGCTTTCAGCTCAGTCAACACGCGCCCTCCTTTGTCTCAACGCATGGAGCAAGGCAGGTTTTCTTCAATCTACGGACTTGTCAGATGCGGCGTCCTTGCCAGATGACAAGGAAACCATAGGGTTGGATGCCAGTTGGGATGTCATACCCCATGATGCTAAGGTGAGCTTAGTTGTTCTCTTCCTAAGCACCGTCACCTCATACCATGCTTCTCATCATCGCCTGCCCCAACCCGCGCTTGTCATCGCCTGCCCCAACCTGCGCTCGTTATCGCCTGCCCCAACCCGAGCTTCTCATCATTCCCTCCCACATCTCCTGGTCTCCCCTGTGTAGTAATATTGTCCACGTCGTACTGGCAATACTTGTATACCCCATTCCCTACGTCATTCTTCTCGCGCCACAAATTTGCCTTCAATTTCACTCCCCTGGACTTGCCGATGTCTTATACCCTGACCCCTTGATGCCATCTGTCTTCCTCATCCAAGACTTAGGTGCGTTTTCTATCTACTTTCTCATCATATGACTTGCCAACACCTCTCCCTCGTCCTTCCTCGTCCCTGTCCATGCCCATCCTGACCTGCCCGTGCCGGTTCTCACCCACGCCTCGTCGACCGGCACACTGCCCGTGCCCATCCAATCCGACTGTCCACGCGGCTCCGCCTACCCCGCCCACGGCCATTTATCCGGCCCATCTCACTCGCCTTCACCTACGCCCATCCGATCCGCGGCCATGGCCTGCCCGTGCCGGTCATCACCCACACCTCTTCGACCTGCATGCCGCCTGTGCCCATCCGATCCGACTGTCCATGCGGCTCCGCCTGCCCCGTCCACAGCCATTTATCCGGCCCACCTCGCTCGCCTTCACCTACGCCCATCCGATCCGCGGCCATGGCCTGCCCGTGCCGGTCATCACCCACACCTCTTTGACCTGCACGCTGCCTGTGCCCATCCGATCCGACTGTCCATGCGACTCCGCCTGCCCCGTCCACGGCCATTTATCCGGCCCACCTCGCTTGCCTTCACCTACGCCCATCTGATCCACGGCCGTGCACCACCTCGCCTACGCCCGTTCCGCTGGCTCACTGCGTGTGCCCCGACCCGACTGCCCATGCAGGCTTAAGTTGCATTGCCGGCTCTGATTCAGTTTGTCATCTTGTCAGATTCTTGTGCCACTTGTGGGCAGTGGACACTATCACCTTGTCATATACACTGGCATTTATGGACTCTGCTTAGATAGTATAGTAATTATCTGAGCATATAAAGTTGTTTGAGAAAATGTCTGAGATCTTTTTAAATTGTTCAGTGAGTATCTAACCCATACCCTTACCCACTGGGTATGGGTTTTTCCGATACCCTCAGATAATCCTGCGGGAATCCCGTACCCGTGCCTGGGGTACGGGTTTTTCTGGGGTTAGGGTATGGGTACCTCTGAAGATAGCCCAGGGTTACCCACGTCCATCACTAGCCACAGGGAGCACGAGTAGGGTTGCCGCACTGCTGTCTAAGAACATCACAAAAAATATCTAACTATGATATTTCTAAATCTTGCAAGTTCATATCTATCTGACAAGGTGACCTTGCCCTTTGAGTGAAATCATGATCTTATTTAGTCCCAGGCAATATCCTGAACTACCTAGCTAGATTGATCTTATCTATCATATCTATCAAAATAATAATGAACTGGGTAATCTGGCAATATCAGTGTAATCTTGCAATATCTAGCTGATCTTAGGTACCTTACAATATTTAGGTGACCTTAGGTATCTAGCTATATCATGAGGTGTCATGCTCACCTTGTGATATCATGTTCACCTTGCTCACCTTGTAATATCATGCTCACCTTGCTCACCTTGCTCACCTTGTGGTATCATGCTCACCTGGCATGATCAGAGTTACCCATCTAGATAAGGTAATAAATAAATAAATAAAAAATAAAAAACCATAGTAATTTAGATGATAACTAAAACCAGTCTTCTTTTATTTTAATTGATAATTAGCTTCTAATATACCCTGCATATAAGTCCTTATTTATCTTATTTTATCATGACAAGTGATATCTAAGACCTCTTATACCATTTTTACTTAAGTTATCCAAATAACAGTTCACTTAAATATATTTTTATTGAAAAGTGGCCATTTAAAGGATTGAACTAAAGACCTCTTAAACATAATGCTATTAACCACTAAGCCATCTGATCTTATCTGCACAAACCCTGGATCTTCTATTTTAACACTAAGTTATTGTAGTACTAGGTGCTTAATCTTATATTACTTAAGCTTGTATATCTAAAAATAATGTAAAGTTCCAGTTTAGCATGTTAGAGCAACCATGATATTAGTAAATCTCCCATGATACCTAAATGACCTTGCTCACCTTGCAAGATTATAGTGCTCAAGTTTACCTTGCTTGACCTTGCATATCTAGGGATAATATAAAGTTCCTGTTTGGCATGCTAGAGCAGTTATGATATTAATAAATCTGACATAATATCTAAATGACCTTGCTCACCTTGCAAGATTACAATGCTCAAGCTTACCTTGCTTGACCTTGCATACCTAGAGATAATATAAAGTTCCTGTTTGGCATGCTAGAGCAGTCATGATATTAGTCAATCTGGCATGATATCTAAATGATCTTGCTCACCTTGCAAGATTACAGTGCTCATTTTCATCTTGCTTAACCTTACATACCTAGAGATAATATAAAGTTCAAGTTTGGCATGCTGGAGCAGTCATGATATTAATAAATCTGGCATGATATATCTAGATACCTAATGTATCTAGCTAGGTACCTAAATGACCTTTAATTACCTTGCAAGGTTATACTAGATCTTACAAGACATTAACAAGATCAGTTGCATCAGCAAAACCCAGTTGGCCTTAGACAGGCTTAGCCACTGCTTAGTGTTGTTAAGGCAGGCTTAGATAGCTTAGCACCATTAAGACTAAGCAAATTGAAATAATCTAAGCTAATTAAGCCAATCTAATAAAATTAAGGACATAAATCACCAGTCAAGGATGCTAAGTACACAAAAATTGTCTAAGTAAATTAAGTAAATTAAGTAAGGTGTCTGAAATTTTTGTTAAATCATGAAAATTTCGCTAAGTCGTTACAGATCACGTGTTTTTTGTTTATTCTTGTTTGCACGATATTAATTCTCGTTGCCCTCCCCCTCTGACACTTCCTTAAAAGGAATCATATGCTCCGTTGTTTATTCTTGTTGGCACCATGTTGATTTTCGTGCCTCATCTTTTTTTGCCGCGTCCTTTTGTCCCCTCCCTTGTCTGTCTGCTCTGTGGCCTCTGCCGTTGCCACCATCGCTGCTCCCTGTCTGGTGATGCCTCCCCGCTGCCTTCTTGCGACCGTGACTGCGTTCCCTCCTGGCTCGTTGTCATGCAACACGTCCCCTCCTGGTTTATTGTCGTGCAACGCGTCCCACTGCTGCCGCCTCTGCCTCCGCCTCCTCTCCTTCTCTGCCTCTGCCTCTGCCTCTGCCTCTGCCTCTGCCTCTGCCTCTGCCTCTGTTGCGTCGTCAGATGCCTCCTGTTCCTGCGCCTCCCCCACCGCTTTTGCCCTCTCTTGGATCCACTGGCACTGCGAGGATGCTGCCTGCGCCGGTACGTTGTCACGCTGCCTGCCCCGCCCCAACGCGTCTGACTTTCTTTTCATCGCCTCCTCCGCCTCTGCCGCCTGGATCACCATCTCCTGCGCCACTTCCGCCTCCTGCGCTTCCCGTCCCGCTTGCGCCTCTTCCTACGTTTCCCGCACTTCCTCCCGCGCTTCCCACCTCTGCACCTTTACCTGCGCTTCCTGCGCTCTGCGCCTCCTCCTGCGTTCCTTGCCTCCTTCCGTGCCCTGCACCTCCTCCTGCGTTCTCGCCTCCTTCTGCACTCTGCGCATTCCCCTGCACCTCCCGCGCGTTCTCTCGTGCCTTCCGCACCCCTCGCCTCCTCCCGTGCCTCCCGCACCCCTCGCCTCCTCCCATGCCTCCTCCCCGCGCCTCCTCCCACGCTTCCTCCCGTGCTTCCTCCCCGCGCCTCCTCCCCATGCCTCCTCCCTGTGCCTCCTCCCCGCGCCTCCTCCCATGCGTCCTCCCCCCACCTCTTCCCATGCCTCCACCACTGCCACCACCTCCCCATGGCCCTGCAGCCCCACCCATGCCAGTGTGCCACCTGCTGTTTGTGTGAGGTTGAATGTGACTTAGGCAATGGGTAGATGTGTGTTAGCACAGATTAGTTAGTTTTTGTACCCCTAGTTTAGATAATTTCAATAAAGTTGCAGTTTGAATTTTTTTTTGACTTGTGTGAATTTGTCTGCTTGTGAACATAATTTTATGCCCTGCTTAACAGGCTTAAATAGCTGCTTAAGCTCTGCTTAAATAGCTGCTGAGGCTCTGCTTAATATGCTTAGCCTAAGCAGCTCCATTAGATCCTCACTGTTGACAAGCAAACTACAGAATTTCAAGCAGCTTTTAAGCAAAATATTTTTAGAATAGTGGTGGCCTGAAATCTTTGTAGGAGTTATATAATAAAATTAAGTAAATTTTAAGGAGCCTTTAAGCTGAAACAGGTTTTCCTGATGTGATTACCCTGATAGGCAAGTCTGATCTTAATTGGCCCCTATCATGACATTATTATGGCCTTAATCACCTTGCATATACTTATAGATAAGTTTTTGCTTCCAAGATATTACATTATCATAATCTTATCTAGCCTGAGATCTTGTGCTCATACATTTACCTTGCTTGATCTTTTTAGATATCTAGCTAGGAAACTATGATCAGATTATATCAATCTTGATTATTAAGGTCATAAATGTACCTATCAAGGGAAGTGATTGATCAGATCAAATCAGACAAGATAGATAAGATCATCATATATCTAGAAAGGTCATAGATTAATATTTTTCGTGATGAAACAGAAACAGATCCTGGCCGTAACACTATTCTAGAGTACTGTAACGAAAGTGTCCATGTCCAAGGTGATTGCGGTGAGATTCCGAGATTCAACACTCCTTCATTGCACGCACAGTCCGAGACATGCCGTGAAATGCTTGACCTTCAAGGACCGCAACACCTTCGTCAACGCATCAGCCACCATGTCCGAGTCATCGATAGGACAATACACGAGCCTGAGGACAGCTTCTTCAACCACCCACCAGATCCAATGGTAGCACACGTCGATATGCATCTTGCAGCGCGCACGTAATACTGGTGGTCGCGCCGAGTGAGCGCAATGGCTGTATATTTGTCAGAAAATAGGGTGGTGGCATCTGTGGCAGGTCTGAAGACTTGAGAGAGGAGGTTTCGGAGCCAAATGGCCCATGCGTGTGGAAGAGGAGGTGTAGTAACGCGTTCCGATGGTTTGCTGCTCCCTTGATTTCGCAATCACATGACAGATTTCCTTATTGAGCCTATCTATATACGGAACGATCAGGTAGCTATATAATTTAAACTCAGATCTACCAGGCTCTCTATCGAGGTTTACCTCATTATCGAGAGCCGGTCACGAGGCTAACTTATGATCACGATATGCCTCTTACCCTTTTTGTAGCCTGCTGGGACTAGAACATTGACTAGGTTGAGCGTCTAGACCCACCTTTATAGTAATTGACCCTGGACATGGTCGTAACTAACACACACTGTTAATCCAATCCCGAAGTTCCACACCCAACAAATAACAGTGCACTTAGTAGAGCCCACCTGTCCCCAGTATTTATATTTTATTTTATTTCTATAAAAAATAACTTAAAATGTTTTTTAATATCCTTTTTGGCCTGAAGCCAGAACAATTTTTTATGTGCGATCCGCACCTGTGTGAGGCATCACGACGTAGTTACTGTCACGGTTCGCAGGGACCGTGGCTTGAAGTGAGTGTCGTTCTGGTTGGCTATTTGCTGTGGCGAGTCGGACAAGACTAGCAACACCAAATAGTCGATTCTAGCACACGCAGGCAAGGTCCCAGGAGGAGTAGAGTTGACTGTGCGAACTCTTGGTGTTCGTATCGCGTGATGTTATGGTTCCACCGTCACATGACGTTCAGAAAAGTACCACTTGCAACCGTGGGAAATTCAAACCATTTTAAGCCATAAAAACAACAAGAACAAACAAGAACACAGCCAAGTAAACAGTGAAGACACGTGACGCTCGATCTATCCCCGATCTGATCTCGCTTACATAACTACTATACAGTACTATACAGATTCAGTTACGATACAGTTCCCCCGAGATTACCCCGATGTGACCCCGACATCATTCCAGCGCAGTCCCAAGATCACTCCGTGATCCCGATGGATCTCGACCCCATCTCGATCCACCCCTATATCTCAGATCATATCTCGATGCTATCTCGATCAGACCCCTATACATATTATATCGTGATGTCACCCTATGTGACATCCCTGAGACTCCCTTAGTAAGCGTCACACCCTAGTAGTATATAAGCCGGCACTTTCAGTGCCCCTTGTCTTTAGTCTTCACTTCGTCTTTAATCAGAACCACCATCTTCCCACTTTCCAAAGACCTTCCGGTCTCCCCTCTCATCTCTTAAGTCTTCCTCCCTAACCTTTGTGCGTTAGGAGGATTAGCTCTTGCCTACCAGAGAGGGGCACTAGAGATCATTGACAATACCAGGAGTGCATCCGTCAGCGCGACGCCCTCCTCCTGAGTAGAGCCAGTGGGACATAGAACCCTGAACCCTGATTAGTCAGACTAAGCCTCGTGACCACCTCGGCTTAGTCATCCCTTACATCACCATCAAGTATCCACACGGTCACGTGACAGGCCTCACGTGCCCTCAAGTTTAGTCATCAACCTCAAGTGTCACGTGACGCTAGCCCCTTGGAGGACTAGGTCACGTGACTAAGCTCATGTCAAGCGCAAGGCCCTTCTGAGCCTTGACAAAAGTGAAGACTCAAAAGACCCTTACCTCTTTAACCTTCCATAGGACGAAGACACCACCACACAGCACCATACGTTGGTCAACCAAGCAATAGTTGACGAAGAGGAAGCACCCAGTCAAATTACACCACATACTAGGACGTCCCTAGTACTGACACATCCACGCACACACACACAAACAAAGACCATGTTGGATGAGGTACCAACATGGCATGGAGGATCCGTATGGATCGAAGAGCTCAAAGAGACTAGGATCTCTGCCTGGGAAAATCAGTTTGCCTGCAGAGAATCAACTACCCCCAGCAATGAACCTATCAGTTACCCGAACAGACCATTTGACAACCTACCACCTCGCATCAGAGGAAAAGCAATTTGGGACCCACACATGGGTCGAGAAACCGGATCATACTCCATCCTAGACACGACCAAGACAGACCCGGCAAGAGGGCCTGTTGAACTCATCAACGGACGATGGTACATGATCCGTTACAACAGAATACTCAATACCTTCCAAGTCCGAAGGAGCAACATCATCTTGGAGGTGAAGGCAGAACTCCTCGGACTTGGACAATGGAACGAAGACGCAGAGGAAGACGAAACCCCAGATCTTTCAACCCAGCTACCACGGGGAGGAGAACTATTCCACTCCCCTCAACCTGAGATCGTACAGCCATGGCAGACCCCAATAACCCCAGCAATCCCAGTCACGGTGCAGGAACCGAGCGTCCCTGCTAGCACTACGTTCAGCCCTCAATTGACCCCACTCTCGATGACTGTTATGGACTGACACATGTTTTGCTGACTCATACTATACGTTTTCGAACTGCTGATTCGTTTCTGCTGACTCCCTTGCTTATGTGAATGGACTGCCGATCGCTTTGTTTCAGATCGCTTACTTATTTCTCTCACGATACAGCCTCACACAGCACCATACAGCCGCAAGTAACAGCCACATGCACAGGATGACTCGCTGATTCCTGGAACATGTTTCAAACCCTGAAAGCTGTACGAAGGTCACAGCCCCTACAGCTGTGTACATAGCCTCATCCTTCTCTATATAAACCTTGTACTTTCTGCCCTAGAGACCTTAAGTCTCAGTTTTGTTTCGCAATCCAAGTCTTCTATCTATTAGAACCTTGCTTGCCTAGAAGCATCAGACCTGAGAGAACCCTCTTGACATCACGCTCTTCAACTTCTTGACACTTTGGTCTTACCCCTAAGCCCAAAGCCCTTGACCTCTGAAACGCTCTTGACTTAGTCGTTTACTAAGTCTCATCTTTATCGAACCTTTGATCTTGACTTGCACGTCTTGCAAGTCTCGCTCTTGACTTCACGAACGATCGTACACTTCGTACAAAGGTCCTACTTGGAACCTTAACACAAACTGAGACTTCTACTCTCACATTTGTGAACGAACGAACGAACCATGTCAGACAGCTCTAGAGGCAGTCCATATGGTAGATTCACCGCGTTAGCCGAAGAATCTCCTGAACAAGATCGCCCTATACAAGGCGATGACGACGATGACGAAGTCCTTGCGCAGGCCGCTGGGACCAGACTTCGCGCCCACTCCCATACTCCTATAATCTCACTTGAACAAGCAATTGAACAAGTGAAACAACCCACAACCCCATCTGACTCTGGAAGTGGCAAAGAACCGAACTACAACATAGCTATGGACCTCTTACCTGAAAGTCCCACTGATGAACAGCTTGAGCAAATGAGAAAAATATTTGCTAAGCCAAAGACGCCTGAACTAGAACCACCTACCAGAGAAGAACTCCTCACCTTGAATACAATATTCAAGTCTAGACCACCAGCCTCACCAGTTACCTCCCATTACGCTCCCTTGCGGCAAGGACCTTCCATGCAGCCGCACAAGGAGTAGCTGACCTCGCACTTCTTCCCCCCTTTCAAATCGCCTCGGCAACCGCCACTGTACAACCTACAACGACCACCGCTTCAGCCCTGTTTTCCCAACCAAAAGGAAAATCGAAAAAGACCGCTACTACTGCAAGTGGTAGTGGTGCAATCTTCAGCGGCGGTGGAGGAGGAGGCAGTTCCCCTGGAGGAAGTGGCAGCAGAGGAGGAGGAGCACCTGGTAGTCCTGGAGGAGGCGGCGGTGGAGGAGGAGGTGGCGGTGGAGGAGGAGCACCAGCAGCAGCTCCCCTTCAACAAGGCCAGGGTTTTGCCCAAATCCCCGCTGCTGGAGGAGGGTTAATAGGGATTCCCCCAAAACCCTTTGATGGAAACAGATCACGATCGAAATGTTTCATGGAAATCTTCGAAAATTACTGAAGATTAAACCAAGGAAACCCTGGAATGTCAAACCCTTCGAACCGAATCCTCATGTTCACCACGTTTATGGCTGGACCACGCTGTGAAGGATGGGCCCAGGCACGCCTTAACTCCCTAGGAACATATCTAGACCGCGGAGGAGACCCTAGTGACCTGGACCTTTGGGTTGGTTTCAAACAAAGGTTCCTTGAAGATTTCCGAGATGCAGCCGCTAAAGAAGACGCCCTTACAAAATTCACGAAACTCCAGATGGTCGGAGATAATCTAGATGACTACACTACTTCATTCAACGATCTTCTTGAAGAAGCAGGCTTTGAAGCCGACGCTCAAGGAACTATTATCCAATATCGCGCCGGTCTTAAAGAAGCCCTTCACATGACCATTATGAATCGTGAATGGCCGAAACCAGAAACTCTTGCGGACTGGCAAGAGGCAGCACGTAAACACTCAGCTGCATGGACAGAACAAAAATTGTTCAAAGAGTTACACGGTGGGGGATCACTAGGACGCATTACTCAACTACTCAGCAATACACGAGGACAGCAACAACAACACTGTCCTCAACAGCCAATGCGCCCAACCGCACGCCCACAACGCGACCCCGACGCTATGGATGTAGACGTCACTACTACCCAAAGCAATCGTACCCCTGACCCTGACCGCGAACACCTCATACGAGAAGGACGTTGCTTCTATTGTAAAGAACAGGGCCATCTCTCTAGAGAATGCCCTGTTAAGAAGAAACAAAACGCCAACACCACCGGTACTACGCGTGCCTGTGTTACTGAAACATCCAAAGCAACAACGACCCCTACCCCTACTTCTTCAAAAGAACTTTCAAATGCGGAAGTCGCTAAAACCCTCAAAGCCATGACAGATGAAGAACGCGGCAAACTTGCCGAATTCCTTTCTCAAGATCCATCTTTTTAAAGGGCTCTGATCTCGCCGCCTGGATCCGAGCCTTAGTACCGAATAGCTTGTATTTAAATGCCATTTCATCAATGGAAGTTCCCATTATTTATTCAAGTTATAACGGCGGAACGAAAGAAGACAAAGCGCTTGTCGATAGTGGCGCTACCAGTAATTTTATCGATCATCGAACGGCAGAGAGATGGCAACTGGGAACAAAAGATCTAGAAAAACCAATCCAGATTTTTAATGTCGATGGAACGGAAAACAAGCTAGGACGAGTCACGAAGTTTTCTACTTTATGCATCCGTATGGGAAAACTAGAAGAATTGCAAAACTTCTTCATCACAGACCTAGGCATGGACCGCGTTATCCTCGGATATCCATGGCTAGAAACGTTCAATCCATGACTCAATTGGAAAGACCGAACCTTAGACGATGAAAACCCAAAGATTTGCCTCGAATCCCAATATTACCACGCAGCAGTCGCCCTCAAAGAAAAAGCTCGAGTTTTACTTGCACGAGCCCTAGAACCTGCTGGAAAATCCCAAGAATGGGCTATTGCGGATACTGAACGACGCACGGCCTCTAGCGCTGCTGTTCAAGGAATACCCCTCGAATACCAGTGTCATGCCTTCATCTTTGACGAAGAAGCAGCAAAATGTTTCCCTCCTAGCTGAGGAAAATTTGACATGGGGATAAAACTAAAACCAGACGCACCTGACATCATTAACTGCAAAGTTTATCCGCTAACTGAAGAAGGGAAGGAAATTACAAAGAAATTCCTCAAAGAACATCAGGAGAAAGGCTATATCAAGCAAACGGACTCCCCTTGGTCTTCGCCCTGGTTCCTCATCCCTAAAGCAGACGGAAGTTCTAGACCAGTTCAAGATTATCGACGCGTCAATGAACATACCATCCCTGACGTTTACCCTCTCCCTCGCATCGAAAATCTTCTAGAACAACTCCATGGCATGCGATATTTTACTACCCTTGACATCCGATGGGGGTACCACAATATCCGCATTAAAGACGAAGACCAATGGAAAGCCGCCTTCAAAACTCCCTATGGTCTTTTTAAGCCTAAAGTAATGTTCTTTGGACTACGTGTTAGGAACGAGCGGTTCCTATGCTCTTGGTAGAGTCGGGTGGTTCAGGTAAACCTTAGCGACGTCAGTCAATAAGGGTTAGGTTTCAGAAAGTACTAAGTCAATGGTCACGTGACAAAGTATCAGCAGTAACTTGCAGCGTTACTGACGGCGTGTGAGACAAGGATCAGGAGTCTAAGAGTTCAGGAATGGAGTGTGAGGTTCTTAGACAGGTAAGCTCGTATTGCAGAGTTAAGTCCAAGCTGGAGAGCTAGGGCTCAAGTGAGGATCCTTATATACATGAGCTGCCCTAGTCAGAATGAGTCGGTATGAGTCGTATAGTAGCAGTCACCGTGACTCATAGTGATGAGTCATAACGAGTCACTATGAGTCGAAGTCCTTGTGTGAGTCGGCATGAGTCACACGGCTTATGTAATCATACAAGTACTCAGTCCGGATGCGAGAATTGTATGTAAGCAGTCATGTGAGAAAATTTACGTAAGGGAGGCAGTGACCGTGTGACCGTAACATTACCTCCCGTCTTAGGGTGATTGTTCCACCAATCACTTCACTGCGACTCCCAGAAGTTAGCGTCCAGATCGTGGATGTCGTCATCGTAGTCGTCGTCGTCATACTTCCCCCAGCTGTTCTTGTAATCCTCGTTGTCCTTAGCCACTTTGCTCCACGCGTCAGGACACTTGGCGCGATCGTAAAATTTGTGGGCCCAGCCAATCTTGCAGGGGCCGTGGAGCGGGCAGTTGGTGTGGGGGAAGTAGCACCAGTCTTTGCCGTGACCGCTCTTCCCGCATAGCGGGCACGGGTCTGGGTAGCGGCGATGCTTTCTGGGGTTCTTGCGCGTCCTCTTGCCGCGTCTTTCTCGGCTGCCCGCGCCACTGCGCAACCTTTCGCCGCGGTTGCGTGACCATTCAATAATGGCCCTTCCCCTGGTCTCAGCGTTGGGGACGGCGATAGGTGGCGAGTTGGTTCTAGAGCGCAGTGGGACACGAAGGGAGGGGTCGTCGCTGGCTACGAGGGGCATGATCCGGTCGAAGAAGCACGAGCATTGGAGGCGGCGCCTACAGTCCCTCATCTGTTGCGCCTGTATGCTGGTTTCGTGGTCTAGTTCTCGCTCCTGCTCCTGGATGTGGATCAGCTTTCCCTGTAACGCCCTGTACCTTTCCACCTCGGCCGTCAGTCCGGGGTCTCCAAGGTCCTTCAGGGCGTCGTCGACCGTCCTCTTGAATAGGTTGTGTATACTGATGAGTTTCTTGTCGTCGACGCTGGATGACTTCCCCCAGACTGGGGCGCGCGCTGTGAGAGGGGCGCCATAGGGTCCGTCGCCGTACGCAGTCAGTCCCTCGATGACGGGGTCATCGCGGTCGAGGTGATACTTGACGAATTCTGCGCGGACCCAGTTCCCGCTTTCATCTCGGAGGGTGAACGTGTAACTGTTCGGGTTACACGGGTCGTAGCGTTTGAAGCCCTCGGGGGTTTTCGCCAATTCCCTGGCTGGGGGTGGCAGTGAGAGGCGAGGGATTTCGAGTTCTTCCTGCTTTACTGCAGGTTTGGGGGACGGGGAGCGGACGTGATAGCTGGGGGATCGCGGCGACGGTGTGAGCGGGGGCAGGGTACCCATGATGACTTCTGCAGCATCTGGGGATTCGCCAGCTAGGCGGAGAATTTCTTCATGGACGGGGTCGACAGTGGCGGGCGTGTGGTAAGAGATCGCAGAGGAGTCGGACATTTCTGTTGAGGTATGGAGAGGAGTGGGATTGATAGAGATAGAGCGAATGCTGACGACTTGAAGTTGGGTATCGTCCGTATTTATGCCCAGCTTGAGCGCTTTTGTTGGGTGTTTTCGGGTGAATTCTTTGATGAGGTCGGGGGCGTGTACATTGTCACAGGGTTCCCATGTTATGGACTGACATGTGCTTGCTGACTCATACTATACGTTTTCGGACTGATGACTCATTTCTGCTGACTCCCTTGCTTATGTGAATGGACTGCCGATCACTTTGTTTCAGATCGCCTACTTATTTTCTCACGACATAGCTTTACACAGCACCGTACAGCCTCAAGCAACAGCCACATGCACAGGATGACTCGCTGATTCCTGAAACATGTTTCAAACCCTGAAAGCTGTACGAAGGTCACAGCCCCTACGGCTGTGTACATAGCCGCGTCTTCTTATATATAAACCCTGTACTTTCTGCCCTAGAGACCTTAAGTCTCAGTTTTGTTTCGCAATCCAAGTCTTCTATCTATTAGAACCTTGCTTGCCTAGAGGCATCAGACCTGAGAGAACCCTCTTGACATCACGACCTTCGACTTCTTGACACTTTGGTCTTATCCCTAAGCCCAAAGCCCTTGACCTCTGAAACACTATTGACTTAGTCGTTTACTAAGTCTCGTCTTTTATCGAACCTTTGATCTTGACTTGCACGTCTTGCAAGTCTAGTTCTTGACTTTACGAACGCTCGTACACTTCGTACAAAGGTCCTACTTGGAACCTTAACACAAACTGAGACTTTAAACTCTCACATTTGTGAACAAACGAACGAACCATGTCAGACAGCTCTAGAGGCAGTCCATATGGTAGATTCACCGCGTTAGCTGAAGAATCTCCTGAACAAGATCGCCCTACACAAGGCGATGACGATGATGACGAAGCCCTTGCGCAGGCCACAGGGACTAGACTTCGCGCCCACTCCCATACCCCTATGATTTCATTTGAACAAGCGATTGAACAAGTGAAGCAACCCGCAACCCCATCTGACTCTGGAAGTGGCGAAGAACCAAACTACAACGTAGCTCTAGACCTGCTACCAAGCAGCCCCACTGATGAACAGCTCGAGCAAATGAAGAAAATATTTGCTAAGCCACCGACACCTGAACCAATACCCGACCCAAACGCCCCGCTCACCCCTAAGGAACTCCTCGCCCTAAACACCATATTCAAATCCAAAGCCCCCGCTTCCACAAGCACCTCCCCCATCCAGTCCTTGGCAGCGCGAGCCTTCCATGCAGCTGCACAAGGAGTTGCAGGCTACGCTCTACTCCCCCCTTTTCAAATCGCCTCAGCAACCGCTACAGTAACACCCACCGCTTCAGCCCTCTTTTCCCAACCTAAAGGAAAAAGCAAGAAAGCCTCCACCACGGCAAGTGGTAGTGGAGCAGTCTTCAGCGGCGGTGGAGGAGGAGGTGGTACTCCTGGAGGCAGTGGAGGAGGTGGAGGAGCACCTGGTAGTCCTGGAGGAGGAGGAGGAGGAGGTGGCGGTGGTGGTGGTGGTGGAGGAGGCGGAGCAGCAGCAGCTCCCCTTCAACAAGGACAAGGCTTTGCTCAAATCCCCGCTGCTGGAGGAGGGTTAATGGGAATTCCCCCAAAACCCTTTGATGGAAATAGATCGCGATCGAAACGATTCATGGAAATCTTCGAAAACTACCGAAGATTAAACCAAGGAAACCCCGGAATGTCGAACCCTGCAAACCGAATCCTCATGTTCACCACGTTTATGTCTGGACCACGTTGTGAAGGCTGGGCCCAAGCACGCCTTAACTCCCTAGGAGGATACCTAGACCGTGGAGGAGACCCCAACGACCTAGACCTTTGGGTTGGTTTCAAACAAAGGTTCCTTGAGGACTTCCGAGATGCCGCTGCAAAAGAAGATGCCCTCACAAAGTTTGCGAAACTTCGGATGATCGGAGATGAACTGGACGATTACACTACTTCGTTCAATGACCTTCTTGAAGATGTTGGGAGCGCAGCCTCGCAGGCGTAAGTCGAGCCAACGCTTCGCAGTCACACGTCACATGACGCGTGACACCGATACCAAGGACTTTCTGCGTTCTACACTAAGTCGAATTTATTATCTCCTTATAGCTTAACTCCCTTACAATTTTGACCTCAGTCGTTCATTCCTTATATAGTGTAGACACCGTGTTCACCTTGCCTCAGTCTTTTCACTTTAGACTGAGGTTAGTCACTCTTTATTCTTTCATTCCTCAGTAAACTTACTATCTACTTAGACTTAGGATTCTCATCCAATAGATTATGAGACCTGAGCTTTAAGAGCTCTCGAAGACACCGCGCGCGCACAACAAATTCCGAACAAGCCAAAACAAGTCCTAACGCAGAATGTCTACACCACACGGTACAAGTGCCTCCTCCGCAGGGGCCTTGACTTCTTCTCAGACTGCTCTGGGATGACCCCCCCATTTGCTCAACCTCCCCCTTCTCGAAATGGACGGTAGCAATTACACTTTCTGGAAGTGCCGCGTAGAGACTGTCTTCACCTACCATGACCTTTGGTCAGTCACCAGCGGAACCCTCACAAAACCAGATCCATCAGCCAATCCAATGGGTTTCGCGCACTGGAACACCAAAAACGAGAGCGCGCGAATGCATCTCGTAATGGCCATGACGGACGAGCCACTCAACTCGGTCCTCGACACGAAATCCGCAAAGGATACCTGGAGTCGATTAGCGGAACGTTACGAGGGGAAAGGCGAGCAGAGGATAACCCACCTCATTGACGACGTCTTCCGCCGCCAGCTCCTCGATACGGAGCCCCTCAAGCCGCAAATAAATTCCTTAATTCGTTCCGCTCGCATGATCACCGCCCTCGGACTTGCTCTCGACGACCGCATAATCGTGCACACCATTATCGGGGCGCTACCACCTTCCTTATCCACCCTAAAAACGATACTCTCCACCCGCGACAACATCGACATCGAAAACACGAAGTCCCAAATCGTACGAGACGAGCAGCGCCGTGTTCACGAATCGGGCATGGCCGCTACCGCTTTTTTCGCCAAGTCGATTAAGGCCGCTAAAAAAGGGAAAGGAAAGGGTAAAGGAAATCAGGAAGACAAGTCCAAAAAGTATTGCAACCACTGCAAAATTAAGGGACACGATACGGGCGAATGTCGAAAGCTGAAGAAGGAGCAGGAGGCCAAAGCAACCGCAAACGCGAAACCGGCAACCGCGACGCCCGCAGCAACGGCGAAAATTGCGAACGCCGACGAAACGACCTCGGACGAGACCATCCGAACCGTCCATGTCTTCCGAGCGCAGTCGAATGCTACCAATCTGAAGTTAAACCAGAATTCCTGGATAATGGACTCTGGTGCATCACGCACCATGTGCTCCAACAGAAATTGGTTCCAGCAGTTCTCCACCCTTACCCGGAATATCCCCGTCGTCCTGGGTGATAACAGCGCCATCCAAGGCATCGGCTAGGGACGCGTACATGTTCGAATGCGCGCCGGAAACGAGTGGAACGATGTCATACTACAGAACGTCCTGTACGTTCCTGAGCTGCACGGAAACTTATTGTCCATCTCCCACCTCACCGGCTGCGGCGCCGATGTCCGATTCGCTGGGCAAGGCTGCCAGATATTCGATTCAAACGAAAACGTTATCTGCGAGGGTCAGCGGCATCAAAATCTCTATCTCATGAATATACAAACAGTCCCCCTTGCCACCGCTCGAATCGCGATCGTCGAATCGTTCCCCGCGGAAGGCGATGATTTATCCCCCGCGCACGAATTTGCCTTAACGGCACGGGCCCCATCTGCGAAAGCCGATCTGGCTACATGGCACCGACGCCTCGGCCACCTGAACACGGACACGATCCTACGCATGGCCCGAAAGGGCATCGTCAGTGGCATCGAGATTACATCCGGGAAATCACTTACAACCCCTTGCGAACCCTGCTTGAAAGGAAAGCAAACTCGAGTCGAAATCCAGAAGACAACGGAATCACGATCGGACAAGGTCCTCGGCCGCGTCCACTCGGACCTATGTGGCAAGATCCTGACCCGATCACATAAAGGGTACTATTACTTCGTCACATGGATCGATGACGCATCCCGCAAAGTCTTTGTGGATGGCCTGCGCGAAAAATCGGACACACTCGACCGCTTCAAAGTGTTTGTCGAACGCGCCGAGGTGCAGACCGGGAAACGACTTCGGCTTCTCCGTTCGGATGGAGGGGGCGAATACAAAGGGGGGGACTTCAATAAATTCCTAGAAGAGAGGGGTATTCAGCACGAAATAACAACACCGCACACGCCGGAGCACAACGGCGTTGCCGAGCGGATGAACCGCACGTTGCTCGATAAGGTCCGAGCCATGCTCACCGACGCGAGCCTCCCCGACACGTATTGGTACGACGCGCTGGAGTACGCCGCCCTGCTGCACAACGTCTCGCACACGCACGCGCTCGACAACCTAACACCAGACGAAGTCTGGAGCAGTAACAAACCGGACATATCAATGTACCGGGTATTCGGCTCCCGAGCCTTCATGCACGTCCCGAAGAAAAAACGTGCAAAATTGGCCGCGCGATCACTGATCTGCACATTTATCGGCTTAGCAAAAAATCGGAAAGCTTACCGACTTGTGCACCGGAAATCAGGCCGTTTTTTCGAGTCGCGCGACGTCGTATTCGATGAAGGGGGGCCCGTAAAGCGCTTCGAGCGCATAATCCTCGAACCCGACGAAACACCCGACGCCGCGACCGCAACGCCATCGGGAACACCACAAATCCTGAAGGCATCTCCAAGTCCCTCAGAAACTGATAGTAACTCTGAAAACGAATCAGTCAGTGAATCAGAAATCGAGGAGTTACTTGATGAAACACCTACAGCACCTCCACCTCCTCCCGATCTCCCGATTGCGCTCTCCCGTCCTAAACGCAATGTCCGTGCACCCATCCGTGACGACGACGCACGCTATTCCGCGACGTCATACGGAGCGCGCAAGCGAAACACCGAACGCGCTGCCATTGCGCAAGGCGATCCCGCCAGTGACCCACAGACCTATGCCGAGGCGATGGCACGTCCCGACGCCGTCGAATGGGAACTAGCTTGTAACGACGAGAAACGCATGTTTGAGAACATGGGGGTATACGAATTGGTGCCGCGCCCGACCGATCGAAAAATCGTCGGAAGTAAATGGGTCTTCTGCATAAAACGCGGACCCGATGGCACGATCCAAAAATATAAGGCTCGCCTAGTCGCACAGGGCTTCACCCAAACTGAAGGGATCGACTTTGATGAGACATTCGCCCCAGTGGCGAAGTTTGCCTCGCTGCGCACCGTCCTCGCGCTCGCTGCCGAACTCGATCTGAAAGTCCATCAGTTGGACGTCAAATCAGCCTACCTCAACAGGGACTTGAAAGAGGAGATCTATATGGCTCCCCCCCCAGGCTTTGACACTCCAGATGGCATGGTCTTGAGATTGAAAAAGGCCGTTTACGGCACGAAGCAAGGAGGGCGCGCGTGATACGAACACATCAAATCGACGCTCAAATCGATGGGCTACGCACGCACCAATGCCGATCACGCCGTCTTCACCCGCTTGAAGGACGAAACACTCTCCATAATTGCACTATATGTTGATGATATCACCATGGCCTGCAAAAGTCTCAAAACTATCAATGAAGACAAGGAGAAGTTAAAGAAAACATACCAAATGACAGACCTAGGTGAGATCACCTGGATCCTAGGAATGCACGTAACGCGCGATCGCGATGCCGGCTGGATCGCCCTATCGCAGGAGAGGTACATCAACGATGTCCTCGAACGCCTAGGAAAGGCCGACGTCAGGCCGATCAGCACACCCGCGGTCCCGAACGAGCATCTCCTGAAGCTCGACTCACCCGAGACAAACGTCAAGGCATACCAGAGCGCGATCGGAGCGCTGATGTACCCGATGCTTGGGACACGCCCCGACCTGGCCTACACTGTGGCCGCGCTCGGACGCCACGCCGCCAACCCCGGTGAAGAGCACTTGTGAGCCCTCGACCATGCGTTCCGATACCTCCGAGCCACGAGCGACTGACGCCTCGTCTTCCAGAGGGGAGCCCAAGATGGGACCCATCTCCATGGTTACGTCGACGCTGACTGGGCCAGCGACATGAACGATCGCAAATCGACCTCGGGGTTCGTCTTCATGTTGGCCGGAGGAGCGATAAGCTGGAGCTCGAAAAAGCAACAGACAGTCGCATTATCGAGTACCAAGGCCGAATACATCGCAGGCGCGCACGCGGCAAAAGAGGCCGCCTGGTTAAAAAACCTAGTCAGCGAAATCTGGAAAGATCAAAAAACTGACTTACCCATCATCCTTTACATTGACAACCAATCAGCTATCTCTATCGCAAAGAATCCGGAGTTCCATGATCGCACCAAGCACATTGATGTCAGGCATCACTTTCTCAGGCAACAAGTTGATCTGAAAGTCATCAGCCTCAAGTACATGCCTACAGATGAGCAAGTTGCTGATGTACTCACCAAGGGTCTTGCACGAGAGAAGCACGAACGCTTCGCAGCCTGCATGGGCCTACGCCGTGCGGACTGAGGGGGCGTGTTGGGAGCGCAGCCTCACAGGCGTAAGTCAAGCCAACGCTTTGCAGTCACACGTCACATGACGCGTGACACCGATACCAAGGACTTTCCGCGTTCTACACTAAGTCGAATTTATTATCTCCTTATAGCTTAACTCCCTTACAATTTTGACCTCAGTCGTTCATTCCCAGTGAAAAGTCGATTTAAGTAAATTTAATTCGATTGATAAAAATTAATTACGATTTAAGTAAATTTAACTCGATTGATAAAAATTGATTACGATTTAAGTAAATTGAAACCGAATGATACCGATTAAATTAATTCGATTCAATCGATTTCGGCTAAACTAAATTGAATGTCATCCGAACACAATTGAAGCGGATCGAATCATATCAACCAGCTTACGCGAGATTAAATTTCGATCTAAAGCACTTGATTAGAATCGAATTGATATATCCCAGTCAGTGCACTGAGATTATTGAATACGCAGATACTCTGGAAACACAGTACTACTGTCCAGTCACATGGTCGGCGCATATAATCACATGGCCAGTTGCGCGTGCATCGCAATACTAGACCTACTGTTCTTCCGACTACTCCACACGCGTTGCATACTTAGATCGATAGGACTATATTGCCTCAATGTCGATGCCAAATACACCAGAGGGCGAGGAATGGTACTGCTCGTGCTCACGACATTGTAAAGAGAAGAGATCCGTATCTAAAGCGACTTATTTCCGTCATCGGCCGTTCCGGGACGCGGATTATCGCGAAGAGCTTAGAATACGGACGGGCGGAATATCCGATCAGCCTACGCGAGTCCCATCCGTGGGGAGCTATGGGAATGGTGTGCATTTTTTCGCTCTCGATGCGATGTTTCCTTAAGTGTATTGGAAAGTAAACCGATCCGGAACGCAAAAGATATCTATCCGCTCTGATTCTGACTCAAATCTGGGTATTCGGTCCCAAACCACCTCGGATATACATGATCCTCGTGCGAATGATGTAGCGCGTCCACCCACCCTTGCACATGAGACGGAGAATACCTCACAAGAAGATCAAATTCGCTCCGATGCTGGATTTGATCATGAACGGGACGACTCTTTCTTTCCTGATCATGGATCAGATGATCAGATCTATCAGAGCGATCAGAGATTGTCCGCTGCTATAGATCCACACCCAGTAGATTATTCTACCGCTACCCCCGCTGATGGCGCTGAGCTCTCCGACTCGGACGTCTATGTTGGTCGTGATGCGATCCCAGATGATTCACCTGGGTTCTTTGACGATCTCTGTCCTGATCCGGCTGGTCGCATTGTCCCCAATGTCGCTGCGCTTCAAACTGCATTATCCTTTATTGAAGAGCTGCGTGCGGCAACCTTAGATCGCGATCAATTGTCCGAAGATGCCCGCCAACGACTTCGCACACCAGTTACATCGCAAGTGGATCTATTGGACAAAGACATACGATTGTGTCTAGATCTATTCTTGGCAACGACAAGTGGCTCTGAGGAAACATACAAGAAGACATTGGCTGCGGTCAAGCGCCGCCTTCCGGACGCCGATCTACTCTCGCATGCGCGAATTAAACTATACATTCAGGAGCTTACAGCGATCGAGCCAGTTATGACAGATATGTGTGTGAACTCGTGCATTGGGTTCACAGGTCCATTCCGCGATAAAACAATCTGTCCGGTGTGTCAGGAGGCACGTTATGAGAATGTCAGGCAGAAGAATAAGGTGTCAACACGGCCGCGAAAGCAATTTATAACGATCCCCATCGGCCCACAGATCCAGGCGCAGTGGCGCAGCGAGAAGGCTGCATACAACATGGGCCATCGTCGGCGTGCAATGGAATTGATTGTTGATAAGATCACACAAAGTCTGCCTATCGATGAATATAGCGATATATATTCTTCGGAAGAATTCACTCGGGCTGTCCTCGAGGGGGACATTAAGCCCGACGACACCGTTCTTATGTTATCGATCGATGGTGCTCAGCTGTACCAGCACAAGCAATCGGACTGTTGGATTTACATCTGGGTCTTGCTCGATTTGCCACCGGATCTGCGATACAAGAAGAAGTACGTCCTTCCAGGTGGCTTTATACCGGGTCCTCATAAGCCCAAAAACTTGGACTCCTTCCTATTCCCGGGACTATACCATCTCGCCGCTCTCCAGCGGGATGGACTTCGGATCTGGGACGCTAGCCTCGATCGCGTGTTTACATCATTCCCATTCTTATATCTGGGCATGGCTGATGGCCCCGGACTGTCCCAGCTTCATGGACAAGTCGGACATCACGGAGCCTTTGGCTGTCGTCTCTATTGCGGTCTTAAAGGCAGGCACAAGGACAATGGACCGCATTACTACCCTGCAATGCTAAAGCCATTGGACTATGATGTCTCTGGTTGCGATCATGATGACATCGATATCTATAAGCTTGCAGGTCCCTCGCCCGATCTGTACCAGGACGGTTTGCGTAGATTGCTGCAGAGCCGCAATGACACACATTACAAACGAGTGCGCAGGGAGACTGGGATCTGTAAACCAAGTATCTTCAGCGGATTAAATCCTCGACGGTCCCTGGCACCTCCGAGGTGCTTCGCGATAGACATCATGCATCTTATCTCGCTTAATCTACCCGATCTCTTTCTGGGGCTATGGCGCGGGACTATCGATTGCGATAAGGATGACTCAAAATCGGACTGGCCGTGGCTCTGTCTCGTTGGCGATGTCTGGCGGATGCATGGCCACGAAGTTGCACTGTGCAAGCCATACTTGCCCGGGTCGTTTGATCGACCCCCTCGAAATCCAGCAGATAAGATTTCGAGCGGTTATAAGGCATGGGAATTTCTAATGTACATCTTTGGCCTGGGACCAGCTCTGTTTCTGGGCATACTACCTGATGCGTACTGGAAGCACTTCTGTAAGCTTGTGCAAGGCGTGCGGATCATCCACCAGCGGCGCATCGAGGTAGAGCAGTTGGTTGCTGCACACAGCCTCCTCCTCGAGTTTGTTGAAGAGTTCGAGAACCTCTATTACGCTCGACTCCCTGCAAGGCTACATTTTGTACGCCAGAGCATCCACGCCATGGCCCATCTCGCACGGGAGACTGTGCGCATTGGCCCGGGAGTGTATATTCAGCAATGGACGCTTGAACGTACTATCGGAAGTCTGGGACAGGAGATGAAGCAACCTTCGAACCCCTTTTCAAATATTGCGAACCGCGGGCTTAGGCGCAGTCAAGTCAATGCTCTGAAGGCTATAATTCCCGATTTCGATGACACTGATGTGCACGTTCCCGGCGGTGCAATCAAATCGCAAGATGACGATTACGTTCTTCTCGGTACAAAGGACACGAGCGCACGTCTACTCGATGGTGCATATGCCGATGCATTTCGCGAATTCATGCTCTCAGAGGTGGAGGCTCTCGCTGAAGACTGGACACCGAAGGTCATACGATGGGCAAGACTTCGCCTACCAAATCAACAAATCTCTCGTGCGTGGTGGAGCCAGCTCTACCAAGAGGGCGGAGGGTCTCGAGAAGCACGGTGCTCTCACAATGTTAAGGTGACTTGCATCTCATCCAAGATATGTACGCGATGAACCCCACTGAACAGATGCATCTAGATACTATTAGATCGGACTCCCCGTTTTGCGGTAGTCCAGTTCTACTTTCTCAGCAACCACTCCGGAACGGTGCGCAAGTATGCGCTTGTGTCAATGTGGTCTGAACCGGATGCGCGACTGCTTGGTCTGTCGCATGGTACATTGTATGTATGCTCGCATATGGGCGCGAGTGATCTGCGTGTTATCGAGGTCAATTCTATCCTCTCTGTTGTGGCACTAATACCCATGAAACCGAGCGATGGAGCAGCAAGTGAACGATTTTTTGTAGTAGAGAAACCAGGTTTAGATGCATTCATTATTGGACAGGGCGATGATTATAATCCAGTAGATTATGAAGAGTAATAGTAGCTACAATGTACATTGAACGGACTATAAGCACTGCCAGAGTTAGTGTGCAACGCTCGCAATATTGCAGCGTTGCTTAATTGCCTATTATCTAGGCGAGCCGGGTCGGCTAGATCAGTGGCGCGAGACGCGAGACGCGAGACACGTATTAGTTCTCGGGTCGGACCGTCCATGCCGTTGGTGCGATATACCTCGAAGACGATGATCTTTGTCGCTTTATCACATCCCTGTATTTCTCAGATATATATATTGTATTTGATGTGCCCTTGTTTCAATCTGCAGAAATTTTACTTTGACGTGCAAGGCCCGATGCCCTCGCGTCTACGTTCTTACTGGCCCTTACCCGATTCGGGCCCGACTCGGTCCGGGAGGCCGCTCGCGCGAGCCCGACACTTATGGACGCGTCGGGCGACGCCTGGGGCAGCCTCGAGCCGGCCCGTTAATTAAGACTGCTTAGGATCTTCGATCCTAAGCAGTATTTACTTATTACTTCAATCAAATAGAATTATCTCGTGTGAAGTAGTTTTATTTATCGTAAGACGTGCATTAAGGACCACCTTATTGCGACTTGGTATAATTAAGTGATATATATTGTGCATGTGTGATAACGCAGTGGAATTCTATATAGAACGCATGTGCGAGAAGCTTGTACGTATATGGCCATATATATGCGCATATATATGCGCATATATATGCGCATATATTCAATACAATACACCATATCTAACTACGTATACTGTCCACTCGATAACAAGACGCCCGCATATATACACTCGCATCTCGCTCAGTCCTCGCTGGTAGCCATCCCAGCCGATGCCGGCTACAAGACTCCCCCCTAGAAGGGGTTGCAGTGACAGGTTCAACCCAATTCACGCCCCCCCTAACGAGGTCAATGAAATGCTGGGCTACCGCGTCTCATCCGGGTTTATTGGCGGAAGTAAGCCGCGGCCATTGCCACCGGAGGTCATAGAGATCGAGGAGACCCAGCAGGTAGCAGGATCACGCCCAGACACAGAAGGTACGTGCGATTCAATAGCACCCCATATTGCTCTTGCTTTATCAAACCCTCCAGTGCCCTCATTGCAAGCTTTTCCGATGCAAATTCCATTGCATTACAACGGAAAGAGTGTGCAAACGGATCCTCCACATCCTAGTCCCGGGCCATCTTCCCGCATAACGCAGGCGACACAAACGGACCACCCCATGCCTAGTAAGCTGCGCAAAATGTGTACAGCCCACGCTGTGCACTATGCTTCATCTGCGCCATGCACTCCCCATGTCCCTCACGGTGTGCACTACTCTTCTTGTGCGCCATGCACTCTCCATGTCCCTCACGGTGTGCACTACTCTTCTTGTGCGCCGTGCACACCCCATGTCCCTCACGGTGTGCACTATGATTCATGTGCACCGTGCACAGCCAAAGCACCCTCTAATCGTATCGACGCATTGGTAAACTCGCAAGCACTCGTTACGAACTCGATAGAGCCGAGTAAGATCACAATAAACGGCCACTCATTAGAAGACATTATACAAAAAGCGCGGGAAGACGGGTATAAAGAGGCAATGGGACATGTCGCAAACAAGATGGAAGATGTGTTTGGACGCACACCATCGGATTGTGATGAATGAGATCGTGATAAGTACTTTATTAGAATACCGTGACTATGAGAATACATGGCCATCTGTGCATTGCCAGATTTAATGTGGAACGCTCGCAATGTTGCAGCGTTGCTTATTTCTTTATTATCTAGCCGCACCGGGCCGCCAGTGTCAGTGACGCGAGACGCGAGGGCTGGCACGTAGCAGTCCTCGGGTCGGGCCGTCCGACACTTATCGACGCGTCGGGCGACGCCTGGGGTAGCCTCGAGCCGGCCCGTTTACTTAGGATCTTCGATCCTAAGCAGTAGTCAGTTAATATATCGCACAGATGTATTTAATTCAAGTGTGAATCAATCATTTACTATGGTAAGGCGACCACTAGGGCCGCCTTACAATGCGTCACTCATAGATGCATGTAGACACGTGCGATAAATCTAATCATAGCCCGATTAATCAAAATCGAATCCGTGCATTAAGATACCCATTTCGGCAATGAAATCTACTTAGAAAAGATGCACACCCCAACGCGTTTGCATCCCCATCTTTTCATCTTCTTCACAATGTCTCTCATGGACGTCGACGGGCCCTATACACTGTCCGACTCTGATCTGGAGTCTCTATCATCTACGGACTCAAGTGTCCGTGATCTGTCTGGGTCGACATCCGCCTACAACCCCTTCCTCTCTAGCGGCCAGAATACTGAGCTTATGCGTGCCACCCATTCTGACCTCATGGCTGCCCGTAATAGCGCCTACCTCCGGGTCTGGGAAAAGTACAGACAAGAAAAAATACGTGCGGACACTTTACAGTACGAATCGCACTTGCTCAGTCGCACAGGCAACCTAGCTCACAACACTATAACTTGAAGGGGATCTTTTAAATCCCTTGTAGAGGCCATACAGCACGGAAGCAATCCAATTCAGCCGAGCCAGGCTACTGAGACTCAAGCGGCCGAGCTGAGGCCATTAAACCACCGGGACTACCCAAACATCCATTATTGGTATGAAGAAGATTATAACGACGAGCTACGCGCACGCCGCGCCCTGGTTAACCAAAGTGAAGAGTCCGAGCGGCCTGGGCGCGGACCAAAACGCGCCAACGAGGGCGAGAACGTGATGTGCTGGTATCTTGAGGACGACTCAGGAAGGATGCTGACCCCCCGCGAAGTGAAATCTATACGGAAATCAGCTCGGCGTATCTGGCGTGTTTTCTACGAGGAATCATCCGGAACACTGCCGAGCCCATGGGGGCGTGTACACTTACAAATTCAATCCAGATTCTACGAAGAAATAGAATCTAAATATCCTATCCTCCGTTTGTGCCATGCACACTGGAAGGCATGCAAACTCTGCACGCAAGGATATTCGCAATGGTACGCATCACACACCAAACCAAAGAAATCCCCCAAGAATGAACAAGTCGAAGCAACGTCGTCGGAGGTGGATCCAGTACGTCCAGCCAAGAGATCAATAGACAATCCAGTCCCAGCGCCTCTAAGCAAGAGAGCGAGAGGTATCTCAATGATTCTCATTCATAATTCCCTAACTAATGTAATCCAGACGACACGGGCCCGGTAGCACGCCCTCCGAGTCCTTCCCCCACCCCGCCGCTCACGCAGCAAGAGTGTAACAACGCCCTCGCTTCTACGGCTCCCCCAATACTGCTCTGGAGGAGATCGACACTTCACACACTCCATGCAATGGCAGCAATGAAGGTACATCTACTAGGCCGACTGAACGGCTGGTACGTTGATATACACTCGTACTGTACACCTGCACTCACATACTAACTCCGTGTCGCGATAGACATTGCGTGTGCCTAACCCACTGTAAGTAATGTATTCTCATTAGACAATGACATACTTACATCACTCGATCAGTGCTTCTGTCACACGACGTGAGGCAGCGATCAGGACCCCCACCATGCATCTCGCCCCACCGATGCAAGGCGTCCACAACGAGCTCGCCCCACCCCTGACTCACATGCAATGCGCACCGGCGCCGGACATTCCTATGCAACCACGCATAGATGCTGCGCCGATCCCCATAGACCCAGTTCTGACATCGACTCCGGATGGTGAGTTGCGATATTCTGCGCCCCATTCAGTGGCACTGACACGGAGACAGTGCCGGAGGTGCAGAGCAGCGTGCAATTAGTGTCGAATCAGGCCAACAATGGAAATACCATCAACTCTACTTCCGCTAACTCCACAGCGCCAAAGAGGACAATCCCTATGCGCCCAAACAACTCCATATCAGCGCGGTGAGTGTATCAACCAGACTCAACATCTTGGAATGATAAGATCACACAGATCACAGTAATCTCTTCGCGATCGAGTACCTTAAGGATCACCCGACCATTACGCGAGACGAATTCGGCAAAGTCTGGAACAGTTTGGACGTGGAAACTGTCACGGTAAGTGTCATATATGTATGGTACGCGTGATCTCTAATCGTAACATGTATACAGCGCTACAAGCAACTGGAACTCGAGAGAAAGCAAGAAAAGAAAGGCAAATCGAACAGAAAGTGATAAAGGTAAGCACAGTGCTATTATCCCTCGCTTCACGCACCAACGATCTTGGCCTTCCGACTTAGAAATGATTCGCAATGGGCCGGCCCGATCGGGCGAGGTGATCGTGATGTAATAATAAAATCGCGAACGGATTCGATTGTGTAATTCCCCAGTAAATATGAAATAAATGAATATCGATTGAATTCGACCCAATTTGATCTGATTTGAACGCGTAATCAATTGGATTCGATCTGATTCAATCTACCAATCAATTGAATTCGACCCAATTTGATCTGATTTGAACGCGTAATCAATTGGATTCGATCTGATTCAATCTACCAATCAATTGAATTCGATCCAGTTTGATCTGATTTGAATGGGTAATCAATTGGATTCGATCTGATTCAATCTACCAATCAATTGAATTCGATCCGATTAAACCGAGTATTCAATTGAATTTGAGCGTATTTAATTGTATTCGATCTCAGATTGAATTCAATCACAAATAGTCTCACATATTGATAAAAATCGAATTGATTCAATTTACTTTAATTTACTTTAATTTACTTAAATCGACTTTTGACTGGGGTTCATTCCTTATATAGTGTAGACACCGTGTTCACCTTGCCTCAGTCTTTTCACTTTAGACTGAGGTTAGTCACTCTTTATTCTTTCATTCCTCAGTAAACTTACTATCTACTTAGACTTAGGATTCTCATCCAATAGGTAGATCAATATAAGTCTTTTCACTTTAGACTGAGACTTAGGATTCTCATCCAATATCTCTCTGCCTCGAGTTTCAGTGAGCGGCCCTTATTCCGCCAGTGTCAACATCACTTTGTCCAAGATTCACTACAGCCCCAGCAAAGGGTTAAGGTGGAATCGGGGGACCTCGTCGGCCTTGTCGGCCGTATAAATGAAATCATTGATGGCGTTGCCTCTATCATACCGGAGAAAGAAGATGACTTTCAGGTGATGCCCCTGGTCGCTCTCCGTGATTTAGCGCCGCGTTATGTTCCAGGAGACAAAGTCAAGGCCCGCTGTGGCAACTCATCTGGGATTGTCGAATCGGTCAACGATGCCGATCAAAGATTGGTTTATGTCCGATCTAACCCGATCCAAGAGGTAAGTGATTAGATTTCACAGTGATAACTGTTACTGACAATTAGAAGATTACAACTTTAACAGATTTTGTCGAGTTCTACGACCCTCCCCTTCAGCGGTCACAACAACGGGTAGGGACTTGGGTTGAGTTCCATGTGGATCGCGAAGGTCAACAGGGGAAGCGGCATGGGTTCATCAAGGAGATCGATGGTGGTATCGCACGCATAGTGGATGAACATTCTTTCCGCGAGGTAAGTATCACTATCTTGAAGAAACATTTCTGACGTCCTTGTATAGTTTATGATCAATGAGCATCAGTTCAACATCTGCGCTGTACAGGGTCCTTCTTTGCCACGGAACGATCCAGTCCATCCCTTTGTTGATCAGCGAGTCATGATCACGCGTGGCCGCTTCAAGTCTTACTGTGCCCTTATCAAGGATGTCGGCCCATCTGGGGTGATAGTGGAACCCCAAGCTCTCCTGGTTTCCAGGAGCTCGCCAAGGCAGCTCATATCATGGTGCGACTTCATACTCGCGTAAGTGTGTGTGTGTGTGTGTTTTTGCATAGGATCTCACATGTGAATTTGCGGAGATAAGACCCGTGAAAGAACCTGCAAGGCCACCCCCCCCTCGCCCTATCACTCCACCGTCCAGTGCACCCGTTGACTTTGAGAGGCTCACACCGGAACCAGAGGGCTCTCAGAGAGGTAGGTGTATCTTATTGCCATCTCAGTGAAAGATAACATATGTCCTTAGATCATTGGCTGTTTTCCCCGCAATACGTACGCTTCTCCAGACCAAGAGGATACTGTTTACCATCCGTGGAGTGGACTCCAACCAAGATTTGGTGATGTATAAAAACAAGACGGCCAGGTCAGTACCTGACGTTCAGTGGGACTCTCCGCTGGGAGAGGGCGAAGTCATCATCAGCATGGTTAGAGGCGTCAACATTGTTCAAAAGAGTATAGATCCCAAGTACCTCTTCCCATGGGAGCCAAAGGCAGGTGGTGACATCGTAGTCATAAGTAGGAACTGTGTTAAGGTTCCAAGTGGGACCTTTGTACGAAGTGTACGATTGTTCGTGAAGTCAAGAACGAGACTTGCAAGACGTGCAAGTCAAGATCAAAGGTTCGATAAGGACGAGACTTAGTAAACGACTAAGTCAAGAGCGTTTCAGAGGTCAAGGGCTTTGGGCTTAGGGATAAGACCAAAGTGTTTTAAGAAGTCGAAGAGCGTGATGTCAAGAGGGTTCTCTCAGGTCTGATGCTTCTAGGCAAGCAAGGTTCTAATAGATAGAAGACTTGGATTGCGAAACAAAACTGAGACTTAAGGTCTCTAGGGCAGAAAGTACAGGGTTTATATATAAGAAGATGAGGCTATGTACACAGCCGTAGGGGCTGTGACCTTCGTACAGCTTTCAGGACTTGAAACATGTTCCAGGAATCAGCGAGTCATCCTGTACATGTGGCTGTTGCTTGCGGCTGTACGGTGCTTGTGTGAGGCTGTATCGTGAGAGAAATAAGTAAGCGATCTGAAACAAAAGCGATTGGCAGTCCATTCGCATAAGCAAAGGAGTCAGCAGAAATGAGTCATCAGTCCGAAAATGTATAGTATGAGTCAGCAAACACGTGTCAGTCCATAACAACTGCCAGCTATTTGGCTGTTCAGGTACTATAGTTGACAGGAAGGATGACGGTCAGTTCATTGTACGATTCGCAACCCCAAGTGCTTCACTGGATATGCTCTCCCTAGCGAGCACCTCGCTGTGTTAGAGCCAATTAGAGTACGTTCCTGACAATTGTTTGTGTTCTATACCATCGTAATCTATGGACAATGTATCGCACAGTGAGAAGAGGACTGTAAGAGGACCCAAAAGACTATACAAACATGGTACGTCTTTTATTTCTTTGCCTGGACGGAAACACTACATGTAATTCAAGACTTATGAGATAAGATAAGTGGTATTTCGCTTATCTGTATGAGCCAACACTGATATATGACATAGATATCTTCACTATCTACAACGCTGGCGCAATCTCTGGGTATCAATCAGTCATCATCTGAAGAGATCTCGATTACGACAACTGGCTCCGGAGAAGGTTCGATCACCGGCTTTGGCTCTGGAGAGAAAGAAGGCTACAGGATTTCGTGTCGGTTTAGTGCCACTTCCTCCAGCACTGTTTCACTGTGCCATGGCAATCGCACTGGACGCAGGGCCTCCTATCTTACGGCGCTTACGGATGGTACCGCTGGCCTCATACTGCCTGGCGTTAAGTTGCTCAACCA